>JADLSH010000322.1:82500-364355 GCA_016169945.1 Trachythela sp. YZ-2020 | reverse complement strand
CCTATTAGAGATACAGACTCTGGAGCAAGCTCTAGCCAATTCATAGCGTCGACTGCGCATACAAATGACATGCTTCTATGTCTAAAATATAATCGCATGCATTTGGATCATAACATGTATAGCTAATGACTGGAAAAATTAAAATGTGCATATCAAAGTATTCAACTGTTCAAACATTCTTTGAATATGCAAACACTTGCTGGAGGGAATACTTAATTTCCGCAACAGTGTTAATAACTTTCTTTAAAATAGAAAATATATTCCCGGCCCATTTAATGGCAGTTGTTTAATGGCAGTTCTATTGTATTATTGTATATGAAAAACATAGATAGACAGATTGAACAGTTCACTACTTTTTATATGCATATTTTAATCCTCCCAATCTCCAGTTGCGTACCAAGCGGAGGGTGTAGGGGGTGTTTACACCCCAATTAAAAAACTGTCGGGGAAATTAACCTTCGTCGTATTAAAACGTAGAATTTGAAAGTAAGTTGGCTGTAAATTTTAAAATTTCAAACAATAATAAGTAATTCGCTCATCCAGGATTGTACTTTTTCATACCTTATCTATTTCTTGCAGAACCAACTATAATCAATTCGATCTGTAATATATTTGTGGTTACTTTCTAAATATGTATGATATATCAAAAGGAACAAACTCACAATTCACTGACACTTGTAACTGTACACGGAGCAAATAATATTTCAAAACTTGGGGATGGGGTTCTAAAATCTGGGGATGGATTCTTAAATGCAAAATCACAATTTTCATTGAAGATCCTCTCAGGAAGTACAGCAGGATATAATTTTGAGAAGCTCTTCAAAAATGCAAAATTTTCCTGGCGGAACATGCGGGAACAATTTGCTACAGTGACCAAAATGCAACTAACATCACTTTTTTCCCTTTGTCGTCGGTAAATTTTGTGAATAAGCACGACCTCTCCCACAACAGTGGAAATGTTCTCGGTACGCCACTGCCGATCTCAGCTACATGTTATGATTCAAGTGCAATTTTATCCCGACGCAGAACCAGAACGTGTCATATGGATGCGCAGTCGACACTTCGAATTGGCTTATTTCAATGTTATGGCTCTAAAACGGTGAACCAAATACTGCCGCGACTGGCAAACAAATTAAATCATAATTACGATTTGGATATTGCTTTCTAGTGATATGAATATTTGTGCATTAAGCGATGCCTCCTATATATGAATATATTTATTATGCAATCATAAAATTCGGTACAACTTAAAAACAAATCGCTCAAATTGAGAAATGTTTTACTTTATTGACTGTCTAGCAGCGTCGTGCAACGAATATAATCAATCTAATTTGGATAGGTTACTTCAAAACCTGGTCACTTGCCCAAGGCTGTCTTTCATTGTCTTTCTGTATCGAAGCAATTATAGTAAATAACATGACGTAGTTGTGAGTGGTGGCGGAGCTAGTAGAGAGACTTGTCAACTTCTGAGTTAGATTTACTTCGTCTCTCTTAATTGTTTTTATGTATCGACCCCACTATAGTGCGTAATGACATGGAGTGACAATCTATAGTGGATTGATACACATAAAGACAACGAAGAGAGAGACTTGGAGCAAGTCTATCAGTAAACCACGGAAAGGGTGGGATATACTTGGCAATATGCTAAACTGATACTTTACATCACTTAAGTAAAACATCCAGATCTTTCACATGTGTAAAGTTTGCTGTGAGATTTTTTGCTTCTTCTTCTAAACATTCATCACGTGCAGTCTTGGCCTGAAAGAAAATTAAGGAATATTATACACCCAGACAGCACGGCAGTGACTCGAGAGACCAAGAGATTAAATGTTAGCCTGCGTGGCAGACGGTCTACTCACGGCGGAACACAAGCAAGGCGGGCGAGGCGAGGGAGGCGAAAGACTGTCTGCCGTGTTTGGCAGTGTATTTTAGCATGAATTAACTATTAGAGCAAAATGTTGGGTTGCTTATGTAAACACACATAACAATGAACGCAATTAATGTGAAAATATAATGATAGCATTTACTATATATATAGTAGGCTTAAATGCAGTTAATATTTATAGGCCAATGAATACGGCCACTTTGTCTGAAAATATCACAGTTTTTAAAAATATAATAGAGCGAAACCTCCAATCTCGCGGCTAGACTGTTGGAGTTACTTGGGACATTACTCGCAATATGATAAACAAATTAATATTCTGGACATTTCATCTAGGCCAGAACAACTAAAACATGTTTTCCAACAAGTAATTCTCTAACCATGATCTTTTATTAACGATTCAGAGTTAGATCGCGTCTTGTATACTGAGAAATATATAATTTGCAAACATGCGACCACAGCGGCACAGACCATACAGCCAATCATTAATTCCCGTCCACTGGTGGACGGGTATTTAAAATACACTGCCAAACCCGGCAGACGATCTTTCGCCTCCTTTCGTGTCCTTTTCTCACGCGACAATATTACGTCATGCTAAATATTTCGCTATTTTGGGTGGCATTATCGTAGATTTCATCGAAGTGACGTTTTCGCTTATATCTTGCGAAATACTGAGAGTTATAAGACAAGATCGCTAGAATCCTTGAACAACGAGGAGCATTTTGGTGTATAGTTTGTCGTTTTACCATGTCTAAAACTGGAGATATTAAGGAAAGTTGGCGTACGTTTAATGTCAGTCGACTCAGCCATGTTGGATTTCATTTTAATGAGCTTAAATTTTCCCTGTCAAATTTGCCACCCAAAGTGGCGGAAGCCAAAATTGACGAGTTGTGACGTCACTTGCACGAGCCGAATATACTGTTGGGTTAATAATCCCCGAGTCGGCGCAAAGCGCCGTGCGAGGGTACTAATTCCGCTCGGAGATTTACACCCGAGTATGTGAAAACATTTGTGGAATGCAAAGTCGTCCGCCATTTTTTTTGTCATGGACGGGACGGGACGGGACCAGTGAACTATAAGTATACTGGAACGCTAACTCAGGGGGGGAAATTGAAGCCGTGCTTTGTAGGTAGTGCCAGTCCCTTTTAACATATTTTTTTCAAAAAATACACTTTTTATATTGCAAAATTTTACCCTTTTAATTTCCTTTTATACTTTCACTATTTATCTTTGACTACACTAGAACAATTAAACTTTTTACTCAAGTACTTACAAAGAAACAAAGGTCGTTCAGTTTCTGAAATATTACTGGAAAAAAAACAAAATTTGTCAAAAAACCGCGCGAAAATGTTTGGTTTTTCTGAGTTATGAGACTTTCCAAAAAGAGTTAAGAGATTTTATGATACAATTTATATAGAAAAATATAAGATACATTAAAAAATTGCTTTTCAAGCATGCAGTAACTTATTTTTGACAGTTAAAATAAGGATTATATAAGCTAGCTCAGCCGTCATATTCAAAGTATTCACTGATGACCAACAAGAAGGCGCGAAGACAAAAATAGATGTAAAACAGTCAAAACTAATCGGAAAACCACATTTGAATCCAAAACATTGAATTCTTCTGATGTAAAAAGTATTTTTCTTGCAAATTTTCGCTCAAAAACAAACTTTTGACGGAATTTTTCTCACTCCTCGGAACTCTCCTCAGTCCTTTTGAAAGTTCAAATTCCCCAGCCTAGTTCCTAGGCCTCTAAGCGTTCTCATTAATATGCGGGCTGCTGTTTAGAGGCCTAGAACAAAATGTTCAAAGTTTGCAAAAGTGGGGACAATTTGTCCCCACTCGTTGTATTGAGATCAGTGGCTTCATGCTGACAAAATGGCGAAAACTCCAATGGGCGAGAATTAAAATGTTGATAGATTTGTATCAAATTTCATAACTTATTGCGACAAGTTTGAAAATTTTCCTACATTTTGTGGTTGATATTGAATAGAAAGAGTAGTAAACACAACTGAAGCATCCGAAAGACCATTTAAGTAAGGCGAAATTTAGTTTGAAAACAAGAAATCCCGTGAAGGACTGAAGGTGAGAGCTCCAGCTACGAGTATGATCCTGATAAAGTGGAGCATGATGTTATGCAACTTATTGTTGTGTAGTTGCAAAACAATAATTTCCATTTTGTTTGATATTTAGATTTTAGGAAGAGCTTCACCCGTGAAAGAAATTTTCCAAATACAGAATGGGTGTACAAATATAGAAGAGGCAATGATAGCATGCAGGCACAAACAGGGTCAATTGTGAAGGAAATAGAACTAAACAAGGCGATATTGGAAAAAATTGGTTGAAGTGTCATACATAAAATATTATAGAGAGCTTAAGCAAGCCACAGATGTACAAAATTGAATACATGATTATTGCATAAGCAGTTCTTGCTGGAAATCAAGAACAGCAGTCAGTGTAGTCTCAGATTTGTGATTTGAAACAAGTACAGCAGTCACATCTATAACAGCTTGTTTGAATTCCGATCGGTGTTCATTTATTTATACATAAATGCTACTCGCTAGAACATTCACAAGGGGCAGCATTTAATTTGTATTAGTAAATGAATTGAAGCACCAAACTTGGCACAATTAAATGAACAATAATAGGGTAAAATTAGGGGTAAACATTTAACACACTAGTGGTTAAACTTAATAAATATAAACAGTGTAATTATAATAACATCATTCAATTTATTATTATTATTCAATTGTTATTAAGCAGTAAATAATGAGCCTCACTACATCTTCTTCTATTACTCTCCAAGGAAAATATATTATATTTTATTATTTTTTGTACATGTAACATGTCCAAAGACTTTCTCCATGACAGCATTGACAGGTTGTCAACCTCATATTTATTATCTCCTGTCTTCCATTCATTATAAACTCTGCCAAATTCTTCAGCTTTAACAGGTATCTGTTGAATCAGATACAGGTACATGCCACTAGAAAATTGCTTAGTTTTTCATTTTTTTCATCAACATCAGGGCCAATATCTATGCAACTTGGTGATGGTTTTCTTTTTAGCTTCAACAGTACTATCCGAAAAATGGCCTCGTACACTTTACCATCAACCTGCATCAAATAATTATAAGAATATTTCAGATTTTAAATAACAAATTCATCTTGGGGTATTGTTATTACAATAATTAACTTTTAGCCTCACATGAATGCATATCTTTTTTATGAAAAGGGGGCCTTCCAGAGAATATGTGATGCTTTTTGGTGATTTTTGCCACCCCTACTCCCCTTGTGACAGCTATCATTACATTCACTCAAAAATTATGCAACTCTCAGCCTACCTCCCCACCTTCACAATGATATAAATAATTAGTAATTTGAGAGTGTGTGCTGGAACAACCTTTAGTACTTTATTTATTTTTACTTCTGTCACAGTACATTCCTATACCTAGATTTACAAATTTCTCATTCAAGTGTTTGTTGACTTTAGTGTTCTCGAGAAATATCTAGGTACATAGTAGAAGGTGTTAGTGGATGGAATACTCGAACAGAAATTTATATACATTTTTAGACCTAGCCAGGAGCAGTTGCGAAAAATGCAACTTAGGCCCTCTGGCAGGAATTGAATCTGCGGCCCTGCGATTCTGGTGCAGCGCTCTAACCAACTGAGCTACAGAGTCCAGTTGCTGAGCTATTAACTGCAAGTTCGGTATATAAGATGGGAGTGATGCCAGTATATGGTGTATGGGTAAATATCAAGATTTTTCTCAGCATCTCTTTCAATAAGATTAATAAAATTATGGATTTGCATAAACGTTGTCTTGCTCTATTTCAGTGCGTCTGTCACATTACACTGCATGTGATACTTCCTCCTGCTTGTGTGACAATATGTGACTCTTGTTTAAACACTCCCCTCCTCTCCACCCAAAGCATCATATATTTTGTGAGTTGGCCAGATTGTCCTGATGGGTGCACCCTAACTAAGCCTTTTAGATTTTGTCTTTAAGGTAATGCACTTATCAATGTAAACCCCGTTGGGGGGGGGGAGGCCGGGACAAAGCAGGGGATTTGATCACAAGAACCATCCCCTCCCTGGGAAATTTGACAGCTTGCTTGTCCCGGGGATGGGGCGGTTTGAATTCCGCCCAGCCTGCTCGCAAGTTGAACTTCATGTACAGTGTAGCGTAGAATAGTAATCCTGGCTCAGAATACGATGTGCTTGCTAACTTTGGGGCACAGGGTATATCTATCATGTATTTTGAGCAGTTGTGGTATGTCAGTCAATATATTCACTAAAAGTTCTGTTTTTCGTTCTTGGCTCTTTGTTTAAAATTGGCATTCTTAGCAATTGCAAGAGTACAAAACTTTTCTGATATCCCTTGGGTGGGGAAAGGTGTCTTTGACTGGAGTTTTTATCCCCACCTATGGGAATTTGACTGTTTTTCTTGTCTTTTTTTCAAATCCCCTGTCTTGTCCCGGCCTCCTCCCCCACGGGATTTACATTGATAGGTGCATAAGCCAACCTATACTACAATTAATATTTGCTCTTCAGGTCTTCAACATCTCATGAAATAAAACACTTTGAAACAAAAGTAATCTATAAAGTATATACATACATATATATATATATACAGTGACAATGCAAAATTGTACAAACACATAACGTACTGTAAACATTGCTAATGTACTATGACAACAATGTCATTATGTCAAGTATATAAACAGATCGTGCTGTTTGGGTGTTTAATACTAAATAGTTGCCCTCAATTTTTGTCATTCTTGAAATAAATTATTATAATTCATTTGACTTCATGTTTTATCTATATTGTATAGACATAATATCCTTAAATACTTACATTGATTTGTAGATATTCGGCATATCCCTCCATGTTTACAAAATCTGACGATTCCGCCATATTGGAAAACATTTTGTGCTAGTCCTCTAGCGCGCATTTCATTCGGTGACGTCACGGAAATTAGAACGCGCGTATAGAGGACTAGGGACTAGTCTGCAAATTCCCACGCATTGGCTTCAACGAATCATAGGACTTGATCATAGGAGTTAGCGTTCCAGTTTACTTATAGTTCACTGGACGGGACTCGACCTTTTCGTAAGTTATGCGCATGCGCAAGTTCAAGCCGAGAAGACTTCCATTTTGCAAACTTGTTTCAAAAATAGTTTTGCACTCATTTTATAAGTAAGTCTCTATGTAAGTAAGTTTATATGTTAACTCTGTAAACAAGATAAATGAAAATTATTTAGAGGACAAATTAACAAGAGGAAAAACAGTCGAAAGACCGAAAAAGGAGCGTTTTAAACAGGCAAGTGTCTATTTTGAATGCTTGCTTTGCCGATTTTTTAACATAGCATGCAGTATAGTTTGTGAATTTGAAAATGTGTAGATCATTCTGTGTGGTCAATACAACATTGATTGATCTTTAAGAGTATTTTAGTATTTATTCAAATATGTTATAGAAAAATAAAAAACCCATTAAATCTCAAAAACTTCATTGCAAAAGCAAGTGCGAAGTATAAAAATACTCCTCGAAAACCAGTTGAAGTTTTTTGAAAATTTCGAAACGTTTTGTGAACGTCTAAGGTTGAATGTTACAGTAAATCAAAGCTAAAAGAGTACATAATAGCATATACCCACTTTATATAGTTGGGCAATTGATAATTTTATAGTTAAAAACAAAATAATATTTTGTACAAATTAAAATATAAAATATATACAATGTTGCGTGTTACCATGGTTACATTCGTCGACTCAGCAGGGTTGCCAGGTGGCCTGGGCCAAAAAGAGCCAAACGCACGATAAAAAGTAGCCAAACTCGAAATTTAGAGCGGGGTCTGGGCCCGAAGTAGTAATTATGCGAAATATACCATAAATTACCATAAAAAATCGAGTCTTCATTTTTATACTTTTTCCAAAAAGTCGGACCTCTGCGAAGATAGTAGTCTAAACTCTAAACTGTCTCTGATTGGTCGAAAATGAAACTATCTCTGATTGGTCGAACGTGATCCGCAAGTGATCCGAGCAGAAAGAGTTTATAATAACTAACTTTTACTGATGGTGCGTGACTATTTTTTGAAAAGTTGCTTATTTCATTATTTTGAAAAAGAAGCCAAAAAGAAGCCAAAAAATAGAAAGAAGCCAAGCTAAATTTTTAGTAGCCAAACAAAGTCAAAAGAAGCCAAAATCGAGAAATTTGGCGCTTTTAGCGCCAAACTGGCAACCCTGCGACTCAGTACTTCATGTTACAATAACTTTTGGGGAGTAAATTGTTTGGTTCAAATGGGCGAGGGGATTCTGCATGCATGTATTTCCAGTATACTATAAAACAAGGGTGGATGATTGCAAATACAGTAATTAACCTAACAGGCAAACTTTCCTGACAGATGTTTCCTGTTTTGCCTATACCTTTTCGAAACATTAGCTAAGATTATAATCATGGCTAAGAAACAATGTTTCCGCAACAGTGCTTTGTATTTTGTCCTTGGCCTTACCTTAAATCCAAGAACACTGAAAACGACAATGCTTGCGAAAACGGATGTTCCACAGTTGATGAGAGAAACCAGAATGACGTCTTTCTTGCAGTTACTTTTCACCGGATTATAACTTGCCATAGCAATCAGGCCACCAAATGATAAACTTAGTGAAAAGAAGATCTGCGTTGCAGCCTCCAACCATACTCTAGGATTACCCAGGGTATCGAACTAGGAAAGATATTTAGGTTAGTGAGTTAACGACAGCCAGATATCAGACATATTTTCGCTAGCTCACTTGGATTAAGTAATAATAATAATAATAATATTTATTTCCAGGAAGCTTTCTCACAAAGTGATTTTCAGAAAGGTCCTGAACTCAATTTACAAACAAAGGAATACATGCAAACTACATAACTATGAAAATACTAACGATATCATATACAAAAAGTTCAAAATTTATTTAAAAAGTTACTCCTAAATGTTGATATACTGTTCGAAAGTCTTATCTGTCTGTTCAAGTTGTTCCACTCTGATACGGCCTGATATTCCAATCTTGTATTAACTAACTGAATTCAAACCCCTATTAAATTACATTCACGATCCAACGTATCGACATTGCTGCCTAGTGTCTTCATCAAGGGTAATCTAAAGTCGCAACTTGCCACCAGGGATGAACATACGAATCATTACCACCAACAATCCTGTTGCCCAGAGACATTGCCTAGAGAATCACCTAGAAGCGTGGCACATAAACATTCGTTTTCAAGTGTTTAATGTAAAATAAGGAGGCAAGATGCTGAAGAAAATATATATTACGGTGTCAGCATACATCAAAACAGTGGCGCGCACCTCGCGAAAGGATCTTGACATTCATTCTGGAATGGCTGCACGGAACATAGCCATGTTCGTTGCATGGCATCTTGGATTCAGTCAAAATTTTCGTGCGGTTTATGTTTTACTTTGCTTTGATGTGTATATAATAAATTGCAGCTCAGATTTTAAGTTTTTAAAAAGTCTGAAAAAATGCTTGAAATAATTTAGTAGCTCCCCTCATTGGTAATTCAGAACAACTCATGAAAACTTTGTCATGTACATTCTACACATGTTCAGTTAATACAGATTGAAATGAATCAGGTGTCAATTTTGGCCTCGATTTGCGATTATGACTGTATGGCATTCGTGGTATAACGTTAAATTGGTTTAACCAATCGAAAGCAGACTTGCAAAGTAGATAATATTTTCTCAGACATGAAACCAATTTGAATAGGTGTGCCACAAAGTTCTAACTTAGGACCAATTTTATTTCTTATGTATGTCAACGATTTACCCAATTGCCTAAATAATTCTAGTGTAAGTAGGTTTGCTGATGATATAAATGTTACAGCAACTGGTAGGACAACACAAAAAACCTGAATAATAATTTAGAAAATATTCACCAATTGCTTCTTGGAAATAAACTAACTCTTAGCAAAGAAAAAACAGAGTATATGATCATTGGTTCAAGACAAAAAATTACTGATATCCAAGAAAAACCAGTTATTAGTATAGGCAGTGAACCGATAAGGAAAATTAATAAATGTAAGACACTTGGTGTTGTAATTGTGACAAATTGCTGTGGAAAGACCATGTAAATGAAACAAATACTAAAGTTTCTAAAGGCTTAGGAATAACGAAAAGGATTAAACCGTTTGTAACTGAACCAGTTTTACACACCATTTATAAAAGTTTAGTACTTCCGTACTTCGATTATTGTAGCATAGTATGGGACAATGCACCTGACTATAACCTTAGAAACTACAAAAAATGCAAAATAGAGCGGCAAGAATTTTAACAGGAAGCAGTTACGATGTTCCTATAAAGGATTTATTGAACAAACTTCATTGGGAAACGCTAAAATACCGCAGGGGAACTAAAAAAGCATTAGTTGGACATGGGATTGCACCTGAATCAATAGAAATTTCCAATAATCAAAATTACTCCTTGAGAAGTAATTTGAACAATTTTATATTGGATAAGTCAAAGACAAATTTCATGAAGAAAAGCACAAAATGTTGGAACGATCAGATCTTCCAAGTGATCTTAAGAGTAAAACAATGAGACTAAATAAGTTTAGAGCTATTCTTGAGGGTACAGAGTAGTTTTGTATATATATTTGGTATTCTTGTAAATAGTAATTAGTGGCATGAATAGTAGTTATAGATTACTTTGTAGTTATATATAATTTGTTTTGTAAATACAGGTTTAGTTTAGGAACGGTCCCTTGGGAAACAGTTTGTCACTACCGTTGTAAAATATTTTAAAATAAATAAATAAAATAAATATAGCTCGGTGATGTGGACAGGAATCGGAAACCCAGGGCGTGAAGAATGGTTTGCTACCCCTCACTAACCAAGAATAAGGACATAACGCCCAATAGTTTACTAAGCACCATGCAACAATCACGTGAATATTTTTACCTTAGGCGTGAACATTCGTTTGAGGCCATCTCCAGCACCATCCAGTGTCACGGCGCGGAAGAAGAATATGACCAGAACAACATATGGGAATAATGCAGTGACGTAAACAGCCTGAGGAAAAATAAAACAGATCATCACATTAGTTTCACGTAAACTGATAGGCGTTTGCCAATAAAGCTTCGCAACCTCTTTTCATGTACATTTTCAAAATTGTGTTAGAAAACCCTGTCAAGATTCCGGAGCAATGTTTTGTTTAAAAAATGTTTTTGTACGTTTATTGTGATCCTTACTATAGACAATACTTTTGCTGTGTTAACCATTCTGATAGTAAAAAGACTTTATTCTAAACATCGAGATCTTCTCCAGGCTAGGAGTATCCCCAAGGTTCCCTATCTTTGCACTGCCTTCGACACTGAAGCCCCAATATTTTCCCCATTATAATATTATAGGATTTCATAAAAAGAAATTTACCTTTCCTGTGGACTTGACACCTTTCATAGTACACAGAAACACGACTATCCAAGCTAACAGTAAGACTAGCGCCAAATGCCACTGTATCTCGCCACCTTCATTGATCTATACCAATAGTACGAAGTCTCCCCAGAGATCGCACACTCTGGCTCGGTCAGGTTACCATCTATGGTGGGGCAATCTTGGTACGGTAAGGGATCTTGGAAGGATATGAAGAAATAATAAAAACACCAAGCTACAATCATGGTGTAGTATATGCTGATGAAACAGGTTGCAACTAATGACGTCACACCAATTCCACCCAAATATGGACTGACTTGGTTCCAGACTCCGATTGAGCCCTGCTGTAGCCGCTGACCCATTCCAATCTCAATGAGGAACAGTGGGATACCGAGGACAAACAGGGATATGAAGTATGGTATGAGGAAAGCACCTAAAATATATTCCGTAGAAAATAGAAAGTTAAAACGAAAACATTTTACAGATAAATACTCGAACAAATATTGTAAATAATTCACTTAGATTGAGGCAAACTAAAAATATTCATGCGAAAACATTGCTTTCTTTAACATGTTTTCAAAAAGTAGGCAAATCAGGAAACCGATTGGCAATGGACTTAATTTATACTTCTGGGTAAATTGGTCGATTACAACGACGTTATGTGTGTGCAACATGTCCATACGTACAGGTTGAAAATTAAAATGACAATGTTTGGAAAACAATAAGCCAGTTCGGAGTTTCGACTGCGCATCCAAATGACGCGTTCTGCATCGGGATAAAATTGCAGTTGAATCATAACATGTGGCTGAGACTGGAAGATTTATAATAATTATGCAAATCGAAGTATTCAACTGTTCAATCATTATTTGAATATGCAAAAAGTTGCTATTAGTCAATCACAAGACACGATGTATAATGCTTCATAGAGCAACTCTGAATAATCGGGAATGCAACAAAGCTATTGATTACTTATGATCTTGCTAGTCAAATGGTAGTAATGGTAAAATATTTGTAGTAACTTGACCGATTCCCTTTAAAGTTATTCCGAAATTTATTAATGTTGACGCCACAAGAGGAAACACTTAAAGGGACTACAATAAAAAAAAATACTGTTTCGATTATTTGAAAGAACTTCTAAAATTATGTCGAAAATGATTTTACAGCTTTTTCACTGAAATCATTATAAATCTGTGAGCTGTCCGCCATCTTGGATTATTGTGGATGTGTCGAGGATATGCGAGTTACGTCACAAGCAAGGTCACGTAAATTGTTTACCCAGATATCCAATGGTCATTCTGAACACTAAATTGTACTCCGACTACTTCGGTCACTATTTCAAATAAGCATTTGCTAATTGTCATTTGCTCACCTAGGAGTAGTTCTATACGGCTAATCCTGCTCTTGACGTAAACAAAATCACTGTTAATGAGATCAAAAATTAATTCAAGATGGCGGACAGCTCATTGTTTTCAGTTAAAATATTTCAAGAACTAAGCGTAATCATAGTTAAGGCTAGCCTGCTCGCACACGTTGTTAAAAACAAACGTCTGCTGAACCGAGCGGCAGAACGAGTTCTGCTATTCTTCCCTCAACCAATGAGAATTCACCTTCCAAATTCTGGAAAGTGACGTTTTGCGGTATGTTCAGCATAATTAGCATAATTTTAAATTCAATATGGAGTTCAAATAGCTCGCAAACCTTGCTCACAGCTTCGTATCAACAATATACCGCAAAATTCTAAACGTAATATAATTCTAAACGTTGTATCAAATGAAACAAACTTAATTTTTATTTCCATAATTATTCCTTTAGTATACTAAACTTATATGATGACAAAGGGTCAAAGCAACATTTTTTCAACAACCTATGGCTATGTCGTAATTATAGTGTATGAAATTAAAGTGTAAATTTGTTTTCCAGTGACGTAGAACAACTGGTTCAGTGTTTTTCAGTGAAATTCCTCCAAATATTAAGAACTATTTTATCCATAATAGTTGGAAATGTGGGTGATTTGAAAATTGACACTTTAATAATAGAAAGAGGGTGGACATGGATCAAATGAAATATTGACGACCCCCAATAAGTTGGTGTTATATTGAACAGCCTCGATCTTCAATAAACCCAGTCTTAATCATTCAGGGCAACTTTGAGTCATGAATTCGTTTATCCCCAGACAAATATATATAAAAACTCTTACTTATATCGTTATAACTAGGTGTCTTAAATAAAAACCTGTTTCTAAGGTTTCTGGTAGGACCCTGGCCATATTATATAACTAGGTATTAACAAGAATGTAAATATAGTATGTTATGATATATGGGCAAAAAAAAAAGAAAAAAAAAGAATAATTTCTCAAAGAACGATGCATGCAGATCGGTAAACCAGTAGCCTATAAGGGGTCGTGAAGTTCAATTGATCCAGGTACATAATGCAATTTATTTTTATCTATGAAAATAAAGAATTCTGATTTGCTAGCGAGCGTTTCAGAGCGGTCCGGATTTTTGCATCCGGCCCGCTCTGAAACTCATTCGGCCCGCTCTGGATTACGCGACAAAACACAGGAGTGAAACAATTTTTAGATTAAAAAATCTACACAAAAAGCTAGTCTAACGATATTTAGAGTACAAAAATGAATTGCATCAACTCTAATTAAAGGCTTCGTACTAAGCACGATGCGCCGAGAAAACTAATACATTTGTTTTAAATGCTCATGTATCTCAGTATTTGGCCACATTAAAGTTAAAAAAATACAGTTGAAACAGATATCATAGAAGAAAAAACTTTCCCCATACATAAAACTTAAAAACATGGACCAACTGTAGTGAAAACATGATTTTTCTGGCCATTTGTTAATTAAAGTACTTTTCGCATACATATTGTAAACAAAAAAAATTAAAGCCTTGGCAATGAAAGTTGAGGCTATATGTTTTTTATCGTGAAACAACAAGAAAAAAATTACAGCATTCCTTGTTCATTGTCCAGTTTTAGTAGAAAGCGTTGATCGAAGTGAAAACACATGCATTCACCTCTCTCCTCCGCAAAGGCTCGTGCTTTTCACCTCTCTTTACATGGCGATTATGGAAAATTGTAACCGATGGGCGGCGCAGGGGAGAAGCGCGCAGGCGCAGGGGAGAAGCGCGATGGGGAAAAGCCTCTGCCAGAAGTCGGTCGAAAAAAATGCTAAGGGACCGGTCATTATTTATGGCCGGGGTTGGGTCCGAAGAGAAAATGGTTGGGTAAATGAAATAAATAGCATGTTTAGGTTGGGTAAAAAATTATTCTATTGGAAAAAGTTGGGTAAACAAAATTTTTATGCTAGTAAATTGTTTGAAATATTAAAACTTAAATTGTTTGAATATCTATATGCTACATATATAAAGTTTATTCCAATGAAAGGTCATCATCGGTTAACATGTCAATTGGCATATCCTCATCACTGCTACTATCAGATTTGCTTTTTTGCTTTTCCTTCAATATCACCTTTCTTTTTTTTACCTTCGACTTCTGCTCAATTGTTCTCCTAGCTTTCCTTTTTCTCTCACTGCTTTCAACTGAACACTTATCAAATATTTTTTGTAGTTGACTCATGACATGTTGAACATCCTGTGTTATTTGTTCAGTTTCTTTCAATAGATCTTCAATTTTTGAAGAAAATTTCTCCACAAATAAGAATCATACAACTCTTTCATCCTAGCCAACAGCTTTTCATTCATTTTTTTTTCATTTCATTTATTTAGATGTGGCATTCATGTGTGCGAATGCTTGCTGGCTTTTCAAAACATCTTCAACTTTCACGTCTGATGGGAACTCTGTATATCTTGCACAGTTAATATTCTCTTTGGGGGTGGTTGTCATGGTACCTTCTTTGTATGCAAAAATATTCCTCTCCACTTTGTTAACATTGGACATAACTTCCCATCGAAATCTTCTTTGACCATCTAAATATGCCTGAAACCTTCACTGTTTGGTAACATAGGCAGCATCATAAACCTCTTTAGTCAAAGAGTTGAAGAATTTAAGCCTGTTTGTCTTGACATTTGGTATGAGGAACTTCTTCCAAGGCTCTTCATTTTGAACAGATGCAGTTTTGGCCAACACAAACTTTCCCCGGTGAAAGTTATTGCTATGATAAAAATAGAAAAAAACAGCTATGTTAGAAGGTATCAAAGTGATATCTATGGGGAGACTCTTGGCCCTTACTGTGTTAAATAGATACTGTATGTCTACATGCATACAGTATACTGTCACTGTGACCACTTTGTGTGGATCCCACATGACCACATCTATCTCTGGGCAAAAACCTAACTCTACACTTATCCAACAACATTTTGACTGTATCTGAATCTTTCTTAGATTCTTTACAGTGTAAACAACAAATTTTTATTGAAAAATTTACATAATATGCTGATCTGCAAGAAATATGACTACCGGTACACTAGAATATAACCTGCTGTTTACATAAACACACATAGAACTATTATACATAAAATTATTATATGTTTTTCATGAAACTGATTAGCACTTACTCTTTTGGACTTTTCTTGGTTGGTTTCCACTGCAGGAAGGTACGTCTTTTTGTTGATCGGCTTGTTTGGGTTTGGAAAGTGCCTTTTTGAATTTTAGGAGGTGACCTGGTTTTAGTGAACGACCGACCGCAATATACATCTCTTGTCGTTCTTCTTCAGTCATGGGCTGAACTACAATCTTTGCCATAATACTTTGGGACAATATAGCTTCAATGAAGCAAAAAAGTTATTATAACATTTTTTAGCGTAATTACTCACCCCTCCCTCCCCCCAACCGTTTAATGTTGCGCTCATGTCAGGAGATGTCTCGTTTGCGATGTATTACTTTTTTGTGATACCAACATTGAACGGGGGGCACGGGGGGAACTGAACATAAGATGCCTGATGGAATTTCAATATTTGTCCCATAGTTTCTGGCAAAGATTGTCTGAGGCTTGCACACCTATATACATAGTGATGTCAAATAATTTTCTTAGTCAGATTATTTCACTTAAAAAGTATATTTATTACTTTAGAAACTAAGAACAGGTATTTTTTCCTTTCAGAGAAGCTTGTGTGGTCTTTAGGTAGGCATTTCTTATAGTATTTTTACTTGTGAGTAAAACTGCGCTATAAACTGTAAACTTAATCACATTTCGGACATGTTCATGAGAGATAGATTACAATTGTTTGCGCAAAATGTGGAACTTCATGCAAAAATTTATTGTGCTAGAGAAGGATACGCCGTTTTTCGCGACTATTGACGCCCCTCTCGCCTTAGTGAGTGGGGCAAGTGTGGATCGGGTCAACACTGAAATGATGGATGTCCGATGGCGTATGTTCAAATTACATCGTCAAATGCCAAAATATATGAACAAAAACAAGTCGAACCTTGTGGTCCTTGCTTTGCGAAGCTTATTTTTAAGAATGCCGAGCATTAGCAAACAATAATATGCTGACAGGATAAGATAATTAGCAATAATCATATGCTTGTCTGTCAACAAGCAATTTAGTTAATGAAGCTCACTCGGCTCATACACGGTTCTCGCTATTAAATTTAGCTTTTTCTCGGATTTTTAAGCACATACATTTTATATTTGCTAATTTCTATAACACAATGTTTACAAAAATAATGTTATAGTAAAACTATTTTAGTATAGTTAAAATATATAGGAAATAATGGTCTATTTTGAACGGTTCTCACCACAAAACAGTAAAAGAACTTGATATCTTACTGCTTACTTTATAACGGAAGTGAGAATCGTTGCTCAAAAATCATCTATCACTTGGTTATATCGTCCTTAAAAGTTATAAAATCATGCAGGCATATCTGATATGCATGATGTCAGTCCTCCATAGCGACCTTGTTAAATATAAGTTGCTAAGAAGTAATTTACAGCGCATATAAGGCATCAATATTTAGGTGAGAATAGTTGTGAGAACCGTCTCGTAGTGAGCTCAATGTCAATGTCACGTGTTTAATCAAGAAACTAGTATTTTGTTCTGTAGCCCTTTCCAGCAATCACTGCGTCGACGCGTCTATAGGCATACTTAATAGTAAATTATTGACAAATCTACAGAAGTATCTAGCAATGTTTTAGAAACTCTATCCTTGAACTCCCTCCATGTTTCATGATCGATTCCCAGTGTGTCGAACCTGCATCTGTAGATTGCTCTTAACCATGTGGAGCCCAGGTACTACTATGGAGTCAAGCATGGTCCTTGCATGGTCCTGTATTATAGTTCACTGGCATGGTCATGCAATAAAAAATGGCGGATGCTAGTGCAAATTCGGGTAAGTCATGCATATATAAATATTAAATAGTGTTATTTCATACAGTAAGACAAATATAAAATCTGACAATATAGTACAATAAAATTTTTAATAGATTTCGAATTCACTCTGAGAAAGAAAGGGAGACTGGGAGACCAAGGAAGGGTGTAAATGAACTGCGAAACAAGCACGATGCTAGAGCTGAGTATACCAAGAAGGCACGTTTTAGTGCCTTTGTTTCGACATCACTGCAACCATGTTTGCTGAAAGACAATGAAGCTACCCTTGAAAGAATATGTATTAAGGAGAAAACAGAAGAAAAGAGAAAAAAAGCAGTCCTTCACAACATGCAATCTGAGCATATTGCACAAGATGGTAAGGAATATGAAACCACTCAGGTAGCTTAATGCGTGGGTCACATTTCAGCCAAGGCGAAAATATGAGTATACCAAGTTGTGGGTGATTTTCGATGTGAAAATTTAGTTAATATAATGCCGTTATGATTTAATGCTATAGATTTCGACCTGGAGAATTTTGTTATGATTTTTATTTTATTTTTCCTCGTTTGCCTTCGGAAATATGTAGCCTGAAATGTCAATAAACACTGGTCAAAATGAAATCCGTTTCTCCGGAACATAGAATCGATTTCCCCGACTGCTGAATTGGTTTAATGTAAAAGATATGGTGTTGAACTATACGAATTCAACTTGCGTGGTTGTCTATGTAGTTTATTGCGGTAAATATTTTGTGTTCTATTTGAAATTATTCGGCAACTCCGCGTATTTACATGAATAATACTACTTTATACATGTTAATGTACGCCGCGCAAGTTGGAGCTATAAGGTTTTTGATGTCCTTAATCTATCTAGCCTAAAATTATACTTGTTTAAGTATTGCAACCTTTCCGGGGAAACGGCTGTGAACAAGAAAGCCAAACGCCATTTCTTTCGCCATGCCGTATATTATTTACGACCAGCGGGGGTCCGCATTGTTGGTTATATATATATTCAGTTGCGGATGATACAAGTGCGATGATTTCTTGTTGTATTTTATGTTTATATAGTTGGTAGTTTCATGACTTATTCATTTCAGATATTGAAGAGGAAGGTCTCTCTGATATTGGGGGTTATTGGAAAGCAGCATGAGTAATCTAAAGAAGCCAGAATGCGAAGCCGCAAGTCATTGAACTTAATGAAACCTAATACTGATAATACGCGACGCAGACATATGCATATTTTTTTATAAAACTACAGTACAATCTTCATGGCTATATATTTTTTGTATTTCGAAGAAAATATTGGCAATGTAGTCAAGCATGAAGGTCAGCGTATACATACATGCAACTTTAAATAAATAATACATGCATTAGATTAATCAGTTGTGCACTATAAATATATAGTCAAACGCAGCGTGACATGAGACAATACAAAATCGCAAGGCTCATTATTTCAATTTTCATCCAAGAAGAGACTCTTAACATCTGATCACATATGAATTAAGCCTCAGTAGTAATAGCAATAACACTGAATAAGTGTCCCAAAGTCCATTAGGAAAGAAATAAGGCACAACAAGTCAAAACAGACTCCAAACGCATTATAATAATTTCTCCTTTGATCGAAGGAGTATTTAATCAACTATCTGCCGCATACAAAATAGACCATTTTATCCAGTCCGAGTTGGATGTATCAGCAAAATCGTTAATGAGATAATAGTTTGAGACAAAATATAGCCAAATGAAGTGTTTTTGCTCAATTTGCTTTGTTTACAAATAATCATCGCACCTGCGTGGCATGTTAGCCACACATTTCAAGACGCCAAATATGTCGCTAAAATTGCGATCTGACCGCGCGGGCTACCCTGGGTCGAGGAAAATTGCATTAACTCACCTGAGCAGTTTTCTGCCTCTTGAGGACGCGATGGAGATCTATTTTGCTTAATACCAAAACATAGCACCACCGTTTATCCAGCTGACAAGGATAATTTTACTTATGCTCTTCTACACAAAAGTTGGGGCTCTGTGTGTATATTATTAGAATTTGTATCAGTTACAGTAAGGTACAGTAGACCTTTGGTATTCAGATATTATCAAATTTATGGTGTATATACTAAATCTTAATGTATTTATATAAAAATCATCTGTCTATTGATTAACACTTTAACTGTTGAAGATTTCTTCTTGGCAAGTTAAATTGTATAAAGGTTTATTTATAGCCATAGTAAGGAAAGCAGTTTATTATTAAAGGAGTGTCTATAACAGTGAAAGTGTTATGTATTGTGACCTTTTATATATAACACAATTAATTGTTAGATCATTGGGTGGGGTAAATCTTTTTTGTTGCCTTCCAGTGGTTGGGTTGAATATTTTTTGTTTTATAAAAGGTTGGGTTTAGGATTTTCTTGAGTTCCGAAATATTTTCTCTTCGGACCCAACCCCGGCCATAAATAATGACCGGTCCCTAAATTGGTCGAAAAACGCTAGATCTTCAATGACTCGAAACCCTTTTAAACAACTGACACAACATTTTCAGCAAAAGTATATATAACCCGGACGTTATTAATAGTAATATAATATTGTCGGAACAAGTGATCTTCGTGTGAATTAATATAAAACTGTTTTAAATCATTTATATGCACTTACGTTGGCTCGCCTCATGTCAAAAAGCTCTTGGAGATTGATAAAAGTTTCAGAGGCAACCAAGTCCTGCAGCAATTTTATTCCTTCTTTCACCGTAGATTCGTCGTTGAAGTTTGATCGTCGATGAAGCGATCGGTAATGAACAGAAAGTCCATTTTGCAAAAATGTTCAACTCTCCCACAATCGCTCAAACAAGCAGGACAGCATGTTTTTCCACTTCTCCAATCTAGTAACAACTTTTTGCCAAAACAAGGGTTGCTTAAGTCAAGTTTTTCATGCAAACAATCGTTCATTTTATTCTTTGGAATCTTCGCAAGGACATATAGTAGTTAATTTTATTCTGAGGGTATTGCCTCGCCCGGTTTTTGAAATTTTGGGTGTGACTGCTGGCAGAGGCTTCCCCCGCTTCTCCCCTCCGCCTGCGTGTCTTCCGCACAGCAGTTACAATTTTCCATAATCGCCATGTAAAGAGAGGTGAAAAGCACAAGCCTCTGCGGAGGAGAGAGTGCATTCACTGCATGATTCATATATGAGTTTTTTATGGGCAAAGCAAGTAAACATGAAGATATTCTTGTCGAAGCAACACTGAACACCAGAAAACCATGCCAAAACCTTTCATTCCTATGCTTTTCTGCTGCCATATTTAAAAAATATCGTGTACATTTTCACAGAAACTATGTTTTTTTGTGAGTTTCTTGCCAGTTTTCTTGAGTTCAACGTTCAAGTTTTGTCAGCCTCGCTTTGATTTCACAATTGCACTGATCTCAAATTATTTCGCTACACTGGAATTTTCAATTTTAATAAATTCTTAAGTTTTACATATGATAAAAAATAAACACGTTATTTACCGGCAGCGTCGGTCCGGATGAGAAACACTGTGCCCTCGGTCTTGAAAACGTCCCCCGCCCTCCGGACTCGGGCCATTTTCAAGACTCGGGCACAGTTTTTCTCATCCAGACCTCGCAACCGGTAAATAACATATATATATATTTTTGTAGATTGAGGAAATTCAGCCATGAAAAGAACAGCCTGCACTGTCAGTTGGATGTGCAGTTGGAACTCGGAACAGACATGCTAGATCCGATGACAGTACATAAACGCTATGCACATTACCAAATAAAAACATATGCTTCGAATTAAACTCGTAATGGAACCCGCTAAAGAATTAAGATATTATTTTTATCGTTCAATTCAAACTACAGCTGCTGTAACCGTGCGCTGTACCCCTGCTGATCGGCAAAAATAGTAGGTAAGGAGGACAGTTTTCTCGTTACATATCCAAAGGCGGGAACAGAGAATTGGGAGAAAATGTGGCGCAATTATTGACTCTTTATGCATTCCATAGAAAATTATCCGCATACTTTGTGCAATCACTGATAAGCATTTCCTAGAAGCCGTGGGCCTGGCACATTCATAAATAAACAAACGAGTAGAACGCCAACTTGTAATGTAAACAATGGAAGATTAATTTTACATGTATATTAGGACTATATCCTAAGGTGCTAAACATGAATGCGTCAACTGAAAACAAGAGGAAGACCGGTCACCTTGTGACAAATAGTGACCTATTCACCTACAGTAAACGCATTTAGTACCTAACTGCGATGATAACATGCAGACAGTTGGCGTGGGGGAAGTGAAGCATGAGCATCAGTCCAGTTAAGGTGGCTCACTAGATTTCCGAAGTAGATCCAAATTTTTCGATAATTATTATTTGTTGAAAAACAAAGGGAGTCTTCTGACATGTATAAACAATAACTAAAGAGTTTGAAATTTTTCAAAAACCATCCATAACTGCCGTTGCCATGGCAAAAATGACGTTTCAATATGGCGGATATTTTTGCTTGAAAGTGATTTAACTCGAAAATAACATCGGTGACCCCCATTTTTTATTTTATAAAATTATTTCTTTTAGTATATTGAATTATTTTCACAATTTAAAAAAAAATCTGTCATGGCAATTTTTTTCTGTCATGACAAGTAATTGTTCGTTATAACGTATTTTTTCCATGACAGAATTTTTTTTAAATCTTTAGAAATATTCAATATAGTAAAAGAAAGCATTTTATGGAATAAAAAATGGGGGTCACCGATGTCATTTTCAAGTTAAATCACTTTAAAGCCAAAATATCCGCCATATTGAAACGTCATTGTTGCCACAGCAACGGCAGTTATGGATGTTTATGCAAATTTTTAGTTATTGTTTTATACAAGTCAGACTTTCTTTGTTTTTCAACAAATAATAATTGTCGAAAATTTCGGATCTAAATCGGAAATCTTCCACTTTTTAGAAAAGTGCAGTGAGCCACCGTTAAGCACTCGAGCTTTTTTTTTACCCAGATATATCTTATTGTGCTTAAATATAAATTTCTGTTTTTCACAGTTGACTCGATAGCTCAATTGTCAGAGCGTGACCCGGTTCAGAAACAATGCTGGTTTCTTCTATGAATATGATGTGATCAGTGATGTTTTGCAAACTATGGAAGTGGGGAAACGGTCATGACAATCAAATGGGTGTGGCCACTGGGCGTGGAAGTAAATTGGGCGTGGCCTCTGGTCATAAAATTAATAGGCTTGTCCTAGACATAGCTAGCCTGCTCGCAGCCGGAAATTTCGTTACATGTGAACGGAAATTCAGGCTACGAGCAGACTAAGACTTACCATGTAACAGCATAGGTATGTAACGGCATTTAACTCAAAATTTTAGGTGATACTGTTGCTACGTCTTTTACGGCTTCGAGTTATTCGGTTTGGTCATCTTTATCGGTTTCGCTCAATTTGTTGGCGTCGTCATGTTCGTCAGATTCGTCAATTTTCTCTGATAGAAGTTCTGTCTCTTGTTCGCCTTCTGAAATAGAATCTTCAGGAAGTCTCGTAAAAAATCTAATGATTTTAAGCTGTTTGGACATCTCCAACAACGGTCGAAAAGTTTAAAATTTCTGGCTGAAGCTCGAGTTTTATACCTTTGTGTGATCGGATATCGTGGATATTTACAGTAGCATTACACCATAATTTTAATTACCTCGTGCATAGTCTTATTAAGTATTATACAGGTATGAAACTCGAGGCAAATTGTGTCACACGCGTTACTGCGCATGCGCAACCTCCTGGCAAATCAGAAAGTGTAGTTGAATAGGAAAAATCAAATTTTTCACCAATAAAATGACGATTTTAAAAAAACCATTAAAAAGATGTCCTATTTTACTTAAACTTTTACGAAAGAGGGATAGACTGGATGTTTTCAGCATGAAATGGGTTTATGAATCCCGAAAATTAAAAGAAAACGTTTCCGAGGGAGTGCAAGAAAGTATTGAAAAGGCTTCGCTAAAGTTCTGGCTATTGCATTTTGTGAGCTGAAAACTTCGTTTTACTTGCCACGGCAGCAATATTTCTTACAAATACAAGAATATACAAGACCAGGTTAATTTAAAAGTATTTAAAAAGGACGGTGTAGAATAAATCCGAAAAAAAACGACGGCAAGTGATATCGATCTTTGTCGACGAGTGTTTTGTCAGAACGAAATCGCTCCCTTGTTTTTGACTACAAAAAAACAATCTTGACGAGAGACAAGATATTTTCTTTAAATATAGGCACAGATCACAAGTAAAACAACTTATCGGGGAAAATATACTGTATAGCCTTGAAGGGACATTATAATTATGAACAGTTTTGAAATGTCAAGTAGAAAAATATGGTTCACACAAGTCAAGACACTTTTGATCACTTACTATTATTGTTGATAAAAACAATAGACGGTTGTCTGAAATTGACGATAAAAAGCGCCATTTCCTTTAAAAAAGCATTTTTCACCTTTCGAACTGTGTTTTCCCTATACTTTAGTGATTAAATTTCAGCACTACACTTGCCAGAACTTGCCAGCACTTGCCCGGAACACTTCGCGTGGCGCGTGGAAATGACGTGCTGACGAAACGCGTATCAGGCATAACTCTCAATAGAGAGTTTAAGCTTCGCGTTCATACGTCAAACGACAAACGCCAGGCGAAGAAAAATTTTGTGCTATAAAGCATTAAAGGGAATATGAACTTCCTAGTTTGAAACTGTAATGTATGATTATTCTTTTGATATAAGAGAGAAAATATGGAGCGAAGAAGTTAAGCGAAAATTCTGCCAAGAAAGTTCGACTCTGCCGTTTGCCGTTGGCATCAAAAACGTGAAGCTTAAACTCCCTAATGACACAATCTATAATGCAGGTTGTATAATATTGTTTCGTAAAAATGATTAAAGAAAAATTTTTGTTTTCAATCTTGACATTTATTTGCACAATAGTCTACTAATAGCCTGTTTCAGGCTGGTTGGCAAGCTAACATTCTAGAAAACGAAGATATTGAACGTGCCGATTGCCTACTGTGTAGTAGCTAGTTAGCTAGCTCAAACATTGTATTTTAATTTTTAGGTTAACTTATTACATGGTATAATACCAGACTATTTATTTTTAATAATTTTAGTATTTTTATAATAGGCATGTACGATATATGTCAACAGTGCCCCCATGTCATTTACTGGCATTTAGTGGTCCTAACTGCTATTTAAGCTGACATTTCGCTTTGGATTGGATAAACAGTTCCAGAATTTCCGGAGACAAAAAACCTACTTTTAAGGTGATGAAAGGTATTTCCTTACTTGAATGAAACGTATTTAAATATATTTCTAAAATTCATTAATTATTCATAGACAAAATACAAAGGAAACTCATGACCCGTAGCGGATCTATATATTTGATATAGACTTGCTCAAATTTTCTCCTTCAATTTTTACAGCGTAGATAACATCAATCTTCAAAATTCCAACGCCAGTGAGCGTACAAAACGAGTCATTTTAGAAGGCATATACAAACCTTACAGTTCGGCCTTTATCAGATCTAAAACACTCGGCTGCGCCTCGATGTTTTAAATCTGATAAAGACCTCTTGTGCGGTTTGTATATATATTACATATATATATAATTTTATATTTCAAAAAAGCATGACCTTCATCGTCATATATGTTAGTCAGGTTAATTTGGCTGTTAAAAGACTACAATAGTGCGGTGATGAACGGCATGTTTGCGTTCCTCGACGTTTGATCTTGTCGAACGGCGTTCCCCCATACTTGGATTTTTTCAGGGGGAACGGTGTTCCCCCAGCAAAAATAGTGGGGGAACGGCGTTCCCCGTGCTCCCCCCGGAAATCATCACTGAAAATGATATTTCAGTATTGTGCCACTTAAAGTGTATATGCATGCAATGAAAATTTCGATATCGGGATTCTTGCATTATCTGAAAATTTCATCTTTTCCGATCATATTAATACCAACCTTGTTGAAAAATTCCAACTAGAAGTTTGTAAATTTTTTGATTAAAGTTTGACTATGAAACTATAAACTGGCGAAATTTGACGCGCGGCCAGAGAGGTATGATGACGTATGCAGTGTGACACAGTGCGCTCTTTCGATCTGTAAATACTATAAACATTGTAGCTTTGTCTGGGTAGAATTGGGATTTTGAGGGATTTTGAACAAAATCCAAATGAATCTACTTTGTGTAGGAGCGATGCGTTGAATAAATCGATACAATGATATCACGACACGGCGATTCGTAGCATATAAGCCGCCGAAATGCGAATTCGATGTAGGTTTTCGCTTGCTAGATTATATGCGGTTTGGACTGTCGTTTACCGTGCTATATATTGTAGATAGTTTAGATAGCTGATATTATAGAGTCGTTCGAACTATAGTAGAATATGCAAAACATGCAAACTGACTATAGTAAACGCAGTAGAAACTACTGTAAGCATAACATGCAAATTAATACTAATATAGTAATAACCTAGCGATGTAAAGAACAGCTAATACCCGATTTTAGCGGCGCTTTGAGACCGCGAAAGGATAAATTTACTTAGCACAAAATACGTATAAATGCGCAACTGAACAAAATGAAATGCGTTGAACTAACAAAAACTATCCTAAGGCCCTTTATATGCGAGACATTTACTGACATTATGCGAGAACTATTGTATGACCATTTGAAAACAAACAATATATTATAATTATATAGCGTAGATATGATAGCGTACAGTATATAGCTGCTTCTTTCAAGCCAAAACAGAAGAAAGGTAGATATGATAGACTTTGTTTATATTATATAATTTACGCTTTACAAGTTCTCTACTGTGCTGATTTATATCCAGTGGTGCTTGGTGATGGATATCTCTTTCTTATTTCATTATACTGGAAGTGGTCTAGAATTCTCCCATCCCAGCATGCCAAATATTCATCTGACTATCCATCGATATGCCACTGCACGAAGATATCTAAATAATCAAACACTGATTCGTTAACTTCATGTGTGCACTAAGAATGTAGTAATCAACCTCAAAGGATGCAACCAAATGAATATCCTTGCAAAATTTGCACACTTTCATTTACGTACAGCAAATGGACATAATAGGGCCATTTATACGAGGATAAAATAACTAAATAAGTGGCTTACATAACATGGCTAACGTGGCTTACATAACGCGAACACACTCGTATAAATGGTTAAATTCTAATAAGTCGCGATTTATTGTAGAACAGCTTCAACCCCTGTTCTTATTTAAGTCGCGACTTACTATAATTTGACCATTTATACGAGTGTGTTTGCGTCTTATATAAGACGCGTCTTATGTTAGTTATGTGCCCTAATATTTGTCTCCCCAAGTAAATATTCATATATAGATAAGTCATAATATACAAAGGAAGATAACAAAGATCACACGCTCGCGTTCCTCAAACTCGTTTAGATTACAGCTTTTTGACAAATATACACAAAAATACTGATGAGAAGACACAAAAATTCAGTCTGACTTACTCATTTTGCCCATCTTTGGTTGTGCTTGTTGGTTGGCGATATTTTCCCCGGACTTATCAGAGAGAAAATCCCCTGCAGTCTCTAATACTGTTCTGTGCGTAATAACTGAATAATCCCAGTGCTGAGTAATACATATTCTGCGTCTTTTCCCTCGAACGTAAATTTGCCAGTGCATTCCGCAATCTCTTTACAACATCTGTACTCTCTCGCATCCTCTAACAGAGCATCACTACAATGCCCACATGCGCACCTTAAAATATATTCACATATCAGACGAAACACGGTAATAAATAGTTCCAGGAACCTCGGATCTAAATACTAGATTACTTTGATAAATTTACTTACCATGAAATAACAGCTGCGGTTTTCTTAAATCTCGCCTCAAGAGTTTCTCGCAGAATACCGTCTTCGTCTGTTTCTTCTTCCTCATGGTCACTATAAGCGACTGGCTCAAATTGATACGGCTGGACAACAGACGATTGCTCAACAATGTCCTCATGATCTGTTGACCATTCTGTCTCTGTCTGTGATTCAAAGCTTTCGGTATCGGACATTTTCAAAGTTTGTAAAGCGAAATATAAAAGCTCCTGTCTTGTTATTTGTGATATTTTGTTGTTTTCATTAAGGCAAGCACTTCGAGATGTCACACTGCATACTTCACAAGGCCGGAACTCTCGGTACCAGTCTTTCTTCAGGTTAAGATTCAAAATAGCTGTATTTATCGTAGTTCCAAGGCTGTTTTAAATAATTTTACGGCGCTTTTACTGACAAAAATATTTTTAGCAAGTCCAGGGAGGCAATTTTTATTGAAATACCGCAAAAAAAATTTTGGACATTTTTCGTTGCATATACACTTTAAGGAGATTCATGATTCAGGCAGTTTAATCCTATTGGCGCGTCTTTGTAATTTCACAATAGCGAACTTAAGATCTACAACGCCAACGTCGACGACGCGGCGGCTTCTAACAATGAAGTTTTTCGCTTGTAATAAAGCAATGGAAAAACTTGTAGTCCCAAGAGAATTGTCGACGTCGTCTCTGTCTTGTTCACGACGCCAACGAGAGCATTTTTACGTCCTCAGGACGACGGCAAGTCAGAAGGATGAATAGCTGCATTTCACGTTTGTTTTTACAGCCTGCATTGTAGTCGATAACTGCAGTTGAAACGTTTTAAAAGTCATGAATAAAAAGCTGTCAGCTAAAACAAGAATGTTGTTCAATCAAGGTCTCTTTATATTCACATATTTATATGGCGTTGTCGACTGCCGCGTCGTCGTAGATCTTAAGTTCGTGTTCATTGACGGTGAAAACAATCAATTTCTAAAGAAATGAATAATGATAATGATTTGAAATTTGCATAGCGGGACCAAATCGGCGGGCTGGCCACGCCACTGACAATGACAATGAAGGAAACTAAAGTGCCCCCCTAAGTCCCTGTTTACATGATACCTACATGAAGGGCTAGCCCTATATAGCCCTACCAGCAGGGCTGGTTTTCACATCGTTATCGGGAATTTCCTTTCCCAAAAATAAATAATCACTCGCAGGTCTAACTTGTCTACTAACTCAATCTTATTCTGCTTACTCTATTTGCTGCGAGCCGTAAGGCGAGCAGCTCACTAATCTTAACGAGGTCTCTTGAGTACATATATGCGTCCGCAATCTCCATCCTCGATTCATTTCGTGGGCAATGATCTTCGGTATACGCAATGACGACCGATCAGCGGTGAACATTATTAAATTGTGCGCTACGCAACACCGTGACGCGTCACCACGTTCTCTTTCTATAAATTCTTCGTCGAGACTTTTCTTGGCAAGTTGGCATTGTTTGGCGCTGTGTTATATTGATTTTGTAAAGAGAAGTAAGTGTATTTTTCTACCATACTATTATATCAAACCCAACTTTATTTCTTGCTGGAAGTATATATCAAGGCCACAAAAGCTTTTGAGGGCGGACTATTGATCACTGAAGAGATGTAAGTGTATTTTTCTAATCAATATGTCAAATTAAACTCTACTTGTTGCTGGTAGTATACATCAAGTTTATTGAGTTTATTGAGTTTATTGAGTTTCTCACTCATTGGTGAGCGGATTTCCCAACAGGCTATTGCCCAATTGATAGGGGATCCGAGGTTTTAACGTCCTTATCCGAGAAGACGCGAAAGTCTAACCATTTACTGATGTCAATGTAAAGGTGGCACTTTCTCCTCAATTATTTTAAGGCCATGAGTAGAGGTCCGACCAAGGATTGAATCCGGGTCTCCCAGCTTGAAAGGCAAGCGTGGTGACCACGACACCACAAGGGGACAAAGGATTTAGGGAACTGATTTCAGGGGGCAGACAGTGTGTGTACAATGTACTTATATGAGTCTTTTGGCTTTGCTTTGTGCAAACACATGGCCGGTAGAACAATGGAATGCTTGTACTGTCGAACAAATTTTGCTAGAAGGCGACAAGATGTATTTGAATGCCTTTAATAGGGGGAACAATGTGCTTATATGAGTCTTTCTTCTTTTATTAGATCTTGGACCTAACACTGGACTTAACCACGTCATCTAAAAGAAGCATCATGCTTGCTATTTTAAAAGATGCCAAACAATTAAAAGTTTCATATGAGTCATTTTGCGAATTACTAGAAGAACGCACTTTTAATAAGTACTTTACCTTAAATTAATATTGATGTTCTGTTGGGGTTGGATTAACAAAGCAAACTTTCATATGATCTATTGACGAGAAAGGTTAATGATCTAATTCATGCATAGACTTTTGAGACTTGCGAACCACTAGAAGAACGCACTTGTAATAAGTACTTTATCTTAAATCTTAATATTGATGTTCTGTTCTGTTGGGGGTTCCGGGTTATATAACACTTGACACTATTGTGCCACATGATTTTACTTAACAGTTTAAGCATGTGGCGTTATTGTCAACACTGACATCACGCCTACAAAAACTGAGCATTAAAGATGCGTGACGTCCATGTTGAGGAAAACGTCGCATGCTTAAACTCTTCAATTGGAAATACTTCGCGCGATTACAAGTATTTTACTACTAAATAATAAATGGTCGTAACTCGCAGCACTTCACTTGCGATAGTAACTTCTAGTTACAGTGCTATATTTATCATGCTTATCCTGTCAAACAGCTCTTAATTCACCAATGATCAGATTACTCGCGTATATCGCATTGTCCTGCCATAAATGTTCTGTAATCCATGGATTCGGCGTGAAAATCTATGGGGGGTATGCGTGGGCGTACTCCGAAAAAAATCACCGCGATCCTTAATAAAAATATAGTAAAATAGGTAAAAGTAAACAGTCTCATCCCATGAAGGATAACACAAATTTACAAATTTTTGTGCTAACTTTGCGAAATTTTTTAAAATGCATTTGCGAGAGTACAAAGTATAAACGGGTATACGCGCTGTATGGCTGCACTATAGTTAGCTTTTATCTTTAACAGGAATAGTATGCAAAGCTACAGATTATATAATATGATATAAATCCATGCACTTATGTCTAAGGAACAAACATCTTGTCATTGCGTGGTTAATCAGGAAATGCGTATATGGGAGCGTGTTTGTTTCGGCTGTACCTACGTCCAAAATTTTACATCGCTTTTCTATCAAATAAATATTCGTTATTAAAAACTTATCTTAAGAGCTTTACCTTTCTTGTCACGACTTTCATCCACGGTTTGGGAATCTTTGCTTCGCTTTTCTACAACAAAGAATAATATAAAAATCCTCCTTCAAGCTTGAAATGACACGAAAAATATTTTATACTGTAAATTGCATAAACATACCGCCCTTCCGGAAATTTTGTCATCCAGCTGAAAACACCTCCAACTTGTTGCAGACTTGGTTGGTGAACGAATCAGAAAATTTAACTTTGTTTAAAAAATATTCCCTTAGACGTCCAAACTACGAAATGATATTCACGAAGTTGAGTGAATCTGAATTTGGAAATAATATCTTGCATTTTCCTTCAATGAGAACTGGCCATTTCTCCGCGTACCACCGATCCCAGGACTGAGAAAAGCTTATTTGGATCAGAGTTTTTATGGGATCAGGGACATTTATATTCAACAACAACACTCTTGCAAACTGGCTACAAGGGGTAAAGTTGTCTGGGCTTGAACCCAACTAGGGTTTCTCTGCTGAGATCATAAAGCCTTTGGTGACCAGTTGAAGTTTGTGGCGATTTCTTCCTTCAGTCTTGTCGCACGCGTTACGTGCACTGCTTTCGTGTTTTAATATACCCATTGTATAGCCATAGGATTTTTCGGGTCATCAGGTAGTTTCATGCTATGCCTATGGTGAATCTTTCGCTTTGGATAAGTTGGTTGACTAATGCAGAGGTATCGGTGATATGCTTTTCGGTGGATTCTTGTCTGGAATGAACAGATTTTGCTCGAGATGCTGTAATAAAACCAATTTTGTGATTAAACCACTCTTCGCACTGCCACTGTTGCTTCATTATAGTGTCTACATGATTTCGTTCCTCATCTGTAAACTGCAGCTGCTCTAAGAATGCTTGCGAACTTTCACATGCCTCGCCTTTTTCCATTACATGTTGCAAATACAAAATGATTTTGTTGCCATGGAATTCGGGTTAGGATCTGTTTTATTAACAGCTGGAACAGAGGAAACATCGTTTTCAAGACGTAATTGATTCTCAAGTACGTCCAGGATGGTAGGTTTATCGACCATTGGAGTCATCGCTTCGACCACACCCATTAGTTCGTCCGTGGTACATGGAATTCTGTCCCATAAAGCACGAGGATCGTAATCTATGTATTCTGAAAACGTGTGCGACATGTTGGGACTCTTTGATTCTCAAACGCTGTTGCCATTACAGTTTTTGCCGATTTTAAGATCTTTTAACTCGCACGGGGTGGTTTGAGGGGAAGGTTTTCTAATCCACACGCAAGGTCGACTTGTGACGCTGTCTTCTCCGCGGCTGTTAAAAGTTCTTCTAACGAGTAAAGCGCAGCAGCAATATACTTAATACTTGCACCCACCATCAAGTCCTCCTAAACATAGGCAATATGCATCTACAACAATACCACGATTTGCTCCTTTACCTTCTAAAATAAACCACAAGCTGTAGAATGGTTTTCCGTCTTTTGTCTTCTCTTTCATGGTCGGTCTTTACCAACATAATTACATAAACATGTACACCAGTTTCCTTCTGATAACAGGTTTTTAAGGATTCCACATACCCTTCACGAAAGAGACGGTAATCTTGGTATGCTTTAGGAATCCTTATGCAATGTTACATCACTATTATTGTCTATATCCCCTGAATGTCTCGCTGGATATTAAAATGCATAAAAATTGCTCAAACGACTTGGCAGTTCATATTTTACAATTTCAAATTTCTGTGAAAGAATTCTAATACCTTTTAGTATAAATATTAACCACAGCCAGTATTAACATATTAGCTTGCAATGCGCCCAGATGCACCCTAATTTAGTGTTTTACTCTGTCCAACGCCAGAGTATTTATTCTGTCTAACGCCTGTCTAACGATTTTAATCGATCGTCAGTGTTACAGGGCCTTTTTTTAACTTTTGTACTTGAGGGGCCAAAGTCCCCCAGCCCCCATATTGGCCCCCCCAGTAAGCTTATTTTGGTTATGCTATATGGTTATGTTATATTAAGCTTAGTTATGGTATTCTCACACCAAAACCTGGCTCCGTTTAGATGGGATATATCAAAAATTGTCTCTGAACAGGGGCCGCGCTAGCCCTGTTTTATTGGGGGGGTGTAAATTAAATTTTGCCGAGTCATTTTGTAGTTTTGCCGACTCTGACATATTAGGCATTATAATTTAACTCTCTTGCGTTTGCGAGACTTATTTGGCTCGCTTTGTGATTAGGGAGCTTTAGCAATGACTACGAGTACGACTACGAGTACGAGATTCGTCATTTTCGCGTGTTGTTTGTATACGGCATCTCACAAAAGTCGTAGTCATCGGGCTTTGAGTACGAGATTCGGTATCAAAATTCTCGTAGTCAAAGCCCAACGACTACGACTTTTGCGAGATGGCGTATACAAACAACACGGCGTTTGGCGCGAAAATGACGAATCTCGTACTCGTAGTCGTTAATTCTCGTAGTCATTGCTAAAGCTCCCTATTGTTCCATTAAACACAACAACTGTGTATGCAGTTCAATGAATTATTTATAGCTAATGAGTTTTCGTAGTTGAAACGTTCTATCAAATATCAATCAGTACTATTTAGTATTTATTATGTAACATCTTAGTAGATTCTCGCCATTTAATTGGTTGATTATGATCACGTGACGTTGAAATTAAAAGAACTATTGCCACGGTATTGTTTTTATTAAATACCATCCGTCAAATTCCCAATCGTATCGTGTTCGTAGCCTTTTTAATCCTAATTTCAGAATGAGGCGGATGGCATTTTTAAATACAAACAAAATGGCGGATGTAAATATGTCTTTTACGATAAATTTTCATTATCTTATTCATTCTTCATTAAAACATTTGCCTATGATCTGTTCAATATCGGGATTTACTGCACATTCTGACATTCTTCTACATGCCAAAAGCGCACAGATGTTTCGTTCGTTTCTTCCTATCCAATTCACATTTTGCCGACTGGAAAACAATTTGCCGAGTCACTGACGAGTGGGGGGGTGTTCCATGTACCTATGGCTATAAAACTATTTTTTTAATAATTGAGGGGCACAAACAAAATTTCAAATTTTATAAAATAGCCTCTGGCCCCCCATGACACATACTTAATGACCGCTCCCTTATCCATTTCTCATGACACATGATAAACGTTTTGATCCTGAAAGGTATTGATTTTTTCTGTTTTCATTAAATAAAAATGATTGACAATGATGTATTTTCCGTGTTATCTTGACTGAAGGCATGCATGCATTAGAGTCCTGATAGCCAGTGGCGTAGTACCGAGCGGGGGCTGTAGGTAAATTGGCCTTCGTCAGTTAAAACGTAGAATTTGAAAGTAATTTGGTAGGAAAATTTTAAAATTTCAAAAAACCAAAATGCGCGACGGACTAGTAAGGTTGCGCACTCACTGAAGCTTAGCAAGTAACACCGCATCTTTTTCTATTTTTTGGCACTGCGTCGTCGGTAAATTTTGGAATGGGCCACCGCCACCCCCCAGTGGAAACGTTCTTGGTGCGCCACTGAATATAGCTAATTTGTTAACACAACTTTCACCTCTGAGATCTTGGGTTCAATTCTCGCTGCGGACTCAAGAGTAGACATTCATGTGAAAAGAGTAAGTTAACACCGTCTGCCATGCAGGCTAAAGTTTGCTGAAATAAGTTAAGTGAGTTTTTCGAGGTACTCGTTAGGATACAGAAAACTTAAAGTCGATTAGCCAAATCCCTCGGCATTAGCATAAGAGGAATTAGCCTTAAATAGGTAATTATGTACGTAATTTAACAAAAATATTATCGAAGGAGAATGATTCATAGTCAAACAGATCTAATGAAGGAAATAGGCAAATGCTTGGAGGAAAGAACTTATTTTGTATGTTATGTTTGCATCTTGATGTTTGCGGCTTTAACATAGATAAAATTAATACATGGTTTTATATCACGACTTAAAAGAAAGATATTGTTAAACACTCGTGGTTTTTTAAGCCCGATATCATATTGCGCTTAAATATGAATTTCTGCTCTGCCTCTGGACTCAATGGCAGTGTTGATCATGATATTTCAGTATTGTGCTATACGTATTGTGGTGAATATCTATCATTTAACACACAAGGAAATATAAGTAATTAAACATGCACAAAATTGTTTACATTTATCTTTTAGGTATGTTACACGAGAAAATCTTTCCTGCGACTTGCAATTTCGTTCAAAAAACATTTTTGCAGGTCGTAGTGAGATGTCAGACGAGTGCCATTTATTTTCCAACCAGCAATGCGATAATACTTTTCGTTTTGAATTACGAAGGAATTTGTCCTGAATACAGGCCTGAATTTCGACCGATTTTGCGAGGTCGATTGCGAGGGAGGTTGCTGTGGGGGTGTTAGACGATGCAATATGTCGCGCACCATTGCGAAAATTAAAAGCAGGTTCTCGGCTTCCAACTCGCGATGCAATTATTCATTGCGATACCAGTTGCAATCTGGGGTGTTACACGAGGGGTGTTAAACTTCGGCCACGATAATTCTTAATATGATGCTCATTCAGTGATGATCATGACCTCATTCAGTAATTATGAATTGCCCTTGTGCTTGAGAATTATCTGAATATCGTGCTTGCTTGTGACGTCAGCCTACTTGCTTGTCTAATGTGTTTGACATACGAACAGACATGTTCTTTCAAAATTCACGTATTCTTAAATATCTTTATATGGAAAAGTCGCTTTATGCTTTTTTTGTATCGATCATCGATCCACCCTGCAGACAAAGATTTGTTTAGGCCAGATAAGTCAAAATTCAAAATTTGAATATATAGTTCACTTAGAAGTAAATCAACCATATACAACAACTGGAGCCGGTGTATAAAAGTCTTAACTACCTTTTAACCACCCGTTTTGTAGTTAAATAATAGTTAGCTCTAAAATACGCGATTCTGATTGGTTAACTTTTGCACTAACTATAGTTAACTTTAACTACTTTTTTATACAACCGGCCCCCGCTGTTTTCTAGTATTGTGACAATGTCACTGCTATGGAATTTCGTGAATATTACCAGGTACATTTTGTTGCACTAATAAGGCAGTTGAGTACATTTTGCGTTGAAGAGACAAACTATTTTGATTTTATGAGACATATCTTAACCGCAAAGACTATTTCGGATCGTAGGAGATATGCTGGAGCTGAAACAAAGTACTGCATGCAGCTGTCGAAAGGCTGAAACCCCGCTGTGACTGCCAGGGGCGCACATTAGGGAGGAGGTGTAGGGGGCTGTGACACCCCCCATCATTTGTGATTTTTTCAAAAAAGTCGGTCCCAAATTGTAAAATTACACTACTTAATTCGGTCCGAGTTGGTCCGAAACATCCTGTCTAAAAAACGTATGATAAACGATACAAAAATTGTCAATAAAAGAAGTCAACATTGCAAAACCAGATATCTATTTTCCTCTTCAAGCAATATACTCAAATGTAAGATAACATAGCCATACACGACTGCGCAAAACCTCTTAACTTTTGCTCTGCCGCATTGTGCGTTCTATTTCCACGTCAGTATTCTCGAGTAAAATTAAGCCTACTCTGTTGTAAAAATGCAGTTTCCAATTGGGTCTTTATGATGTTGAAGGTTACGTTTTGGGCGGCGTTTTCTTTAAATAACTGCATTTAAAGAAAATTGCAGCGAAATACTTGAATTCGAAACTAGAGTATTTGAAACCTTATATATATTAATGAAAGGGCCTATAACGCAAGATGTAGAGAAGACTCTGGGAGTCGACCCCTTAACAATTCTTCTACACCCCTGGCACTACACATATTTTTACATTAACTCGTAATACATGTTTTGATGTCGTCAAACAAATGTAAAAAGTCGGTCCCTGAACAATGGACACCCCCCAAACCTTTTTGGAATATGCGCCCCTGGTGACTGCTTCAGCGCTTGGAGCTTGCTGCGGTGTCTTTAAGATTTCAAGCACTAAATCGCATTAAAGTTTCAATGCGTCAAGTGTGCTTCGACTCTAAAGTGTGGACAGATGCAAGTGGTTTATTTCGGCGCTAGTTGAGCGCATTTTTCGTAGTAAACAAATTGTATTTTCATTTTATGATATTAAAAACGACATATTTTAATGCCACTTGTAATTGGGGACGTTTATTGGTTATTTAAATACTTTATCCACTTGAGGTGTGCATTAAACAAAATAATAATAATAATACCTTAGATATATAGTCCTATTTACAATTTAGATGTACATTGGTTGAAGTCATAGTGATGTAAATGTAGTGTAGTGTATTCATGTCAGGCAGGACTTAATTTAGGACTCTATTTGTCCTGTTGTCTGAGCCTTCAATCTTGTATTGTAAAATTAATAAAAAAAAAATAAAAATAACAGTTCAATAGCGTTTCACAAAAGTCATATATAAGATAATTTAGTCATAGAAATTGTAGTAAACAACATCGGTAGTGCGCTTGGAGCTCGGTGCGGTGTATCGCTATTATGCATTTAGTAGTAGCATCTGTTTCCTACATCAAGAGGTTGGCAGCTACAGATTTCGTAACGAATGACCTTCGATTCAAAACGTCAAAGTAATTATCCTTTTATTTTTAGGTACAAAATTAACACAAATCACTGCGGCTTATTGTAAATATCAACTTAGTATGACTGGACTTGAATTTCTTAGTATGTAATATTTATGCACAATCCTAAAAGCTCGTACCTCCGCCATTTTTCTGACATAAAACGAAATATGTTCATGAATACGAAATAAAGAAACGAGGCAGTTATCAATGCAGACGCTAATTTATTGAGGGGCGTATACTTTAATTGTTCCTTTTCGGTGAGTTCGGACACAAACCGCAAGAACTTTACTTTACTTTATATAATATTATATATATCCAACAATATAAAAATATCTGCGTACCTCCTCCATTTTTCTGGCACAGATACGGGAACCGCCATACGTTTCCGAGGCCGACAGCGAAGCCGATTGTCGCTAAAAGAAATTCAAGCTTATTTCCCCAAGATTCTCGTTGTTCAATGTGGTCAGTTATATCTAGAGAGACAGACGTCTCTGTTCCCGACTTTTCAGGCATTGGTGTTTTCTCACTACTAGGCTTACTCGGGACAGACTCTTCATTGTCATGTCCTTCGTTAACGATCCCATTTGCGTGGCTACTCATTGCCAGGTAGGGATGTGTCGCTACTGATGTGATATTTTGTTCATGGTGTACCTCTGGTCAGGGTTGTTTGCGCATGAAATATGAAACCGGAATTAAGCTATTGCCTAATCGCCGTGATATGGTACGTACTGGTGAAAGCAACAAAGCAAATACAGAACGCGCTAGCTTTCTCCTTAGGCAATACTGTGGTTTCATAGACGGCTAAATTTCGTAAAATAAACATAATTATGAACATCTGTGTTTTCCAAGACGGCTAAATTTCGTAGAATAAACAACACATTTTTTACATTAACCATCTGTCAATCTGTGGCTTCCAAGACGGCGATGGCGGTGTTGTTTATTATACGAAATGTGGCCGTCTTGGAAACCACAAATGTTCATTTGTTGCTTATTATACCAAATTTCGCCTTCTTGGAAACCACAGAGTTGCCTGCAGGGGATCAGGCAACACGGAAGCTCGTTTCATCTCTACAATTTTTTATGTGAGAAGAAGGCCTCCAGTTTGGTTCTACGAAACATCATACATTTGTTTAAGGTGTACGGCATGCATCATTTAACATGAAGCCAGGATAAGCAAACAATTATAGCAACATGTTAACTTTGACTGTGTCTTTAAAGGCACAGTGTTGCCTGCTGAGCGATGTGATTTTATTAGCTGTATACACATGTAATCTAATATTTAGCCTGCGTGGCAGGTGTCCTATTGTGGGGGAGGGAGTTTTGTTTAGAGAGCAGGCTATCTAATATTATTCGTCACGGAAGGAATAAAGGTCAATTTTCACATATGAAAATAATATAGCCATGACGACCCGCATGCGGCACGAAAATAAATAGGATTATCTTTAATTAAGGTGTTCAAATAAAGTATAGAACAAAAACCGAAAGAATGAAGACATCTTGAAAACCCAAGATTTAAAATAGGTACACGAAGCGTACATGCGCCCGCTGTCACTATGGTTTAGCAGAAGCTTTATAACTGGATAAACTGGATATACTTGATCACTGGATGCAAGTGATTTTGTTAAATGGGCGTTAAAGCACGTTTACACGCTGCGATTTGTCGGGCAGATTACAGACGCACGTTAATGAAACATAAGTGCAATTTGTCTGCGCATGCGCGCGATTATATTACAAATTCTCTTTGCAAGTGTTTTCTACCCAAAGTAGTCAAAGGAATGATTTTTTTGACATCGTTGTACATCATATTTTAAGAAATTAGAATGTCCATTTACTAATATTGTGGCACGTGTCTAAATTTGGCAGTTTTGCAATTTTTTACAACCAATAAAACACTACAAAAGTATTGAATACTTAATAAGGAAGCTTATGTGAGTCATGTCAATAAGTGAGTCATGTGGAACATAGTTAATAGAGAGGGCTGGTTTGGAAGCTTCATTAAAGTACAACATAACTCATTATCTATGTTATTGTCCAGGTTTATGCAAAAATGTAGTCCTTCATTACACGTGTGTATTGTATTTTCACACAAACAACCAATAGCAATGTTTTGGTTTATTTACCCATTCGTTAATTAAACAATTGCCCAGTTTTGACATGGTTATGGTTGTTTAGATGAAAATACAATACACACGTGACGACGAAGAACTACATTTTTGCATAAACCTAAACCAACATAGATAATGAGTTTCATTAATACTTCGTGAAGCTTCCAAACCAGCCCTCTATTCTGCTAACTGTGTGTGGAACAAGTGGGTCATGGCGGTGGGTCATGCGGTATTGAGGCCTCCGCGGTATTTGCCTAACGTTGTATATAGTTTTTACATTTTATGCTCTTCTTAACCGCCAAAGTCCTGCTAAGTATCCTGCGATTCATTTTTTCCATCATCAACTGTGTTTTGTTTATAGTTCAACCATCCTGTCGTTTTATTAAACAGTCTGGACTGGCTCTATCGCTTTTGTATCTATCTGGAGATTTGGAACTTAATCCTGGACCAGAAACTGGATTTCAAGGAGATCTGAGGCGCCCATTAAGACCAAGATGTCCCACGAGTAAAGATGTTTCAAAGAAGGACCTTGGGTATGTAAATTGCTCTCACTTGTAAGTTGTCTTTCCATCTTAAATTATGTATTGGTTCCCAATACGAATTGTCAAGATCTTGTAGAAACTGCACTACAGTTTCTGTCGATGTACAAGAAGATCTGAATTATCCTGAGATACCAGAATTATTGAATCTAACAAACCAACGTGGCTTGAAATTTCTACATTTAAACGTTCGCTCTCTTCTACCTAAAGTTGACGAGATTGGTCTGTTGTTAGATCGCTATAAGGATATTGATTTTTTCTCTATCACCGAGACACATCTAACCGCAAATGCACTTGACAATGAAATTGATATCGAAGGTTACACTATCTATCGTAGAGATCGTCAAGCTCAACACAAGGGCGGTGGAGTTATTGTCGATGCGCGGGATCATGTATCGGTCTTATGACGTTATGATTTGGAATCAGTATCTGTTGAAGGCATTTGGCTCGAAATTTGTATTTAAAAATCTAAAAATGTTTTAGTTGGAACTTTATATCGCCCGCCGGTCGGTTCGCAATTTTTGAGCGAGAACTTTAATTCCGAATTGGAAAACAGTCTAAGTTTAGCAGCGGCCGACAAAAAAGAAATTTTGTTGTTGGGTGACCTTAATGCAAATTTTCTTCCAAGACAAAAATCCGATGCAGCCTCAAGATAATTAAAGGAGATATTAAAAGGCATGGGTTTGACACAACTCATTAAAGAACCCACTAGGGTAACTAAAAACAGCAGTACTTTGATTGATATTATTCTCTCGACACACTTCCACAACTTTCCATCTGCGAGCGTTATTCAATTGGGTTTAAGTTATCATTATTTGGTTTCCGTTCGCAAACTGAACTCCTTGAGATTCCAAGCACGTGTTATTAAGTGCCGAAACTATAGTAAGTACAATAGTGAGGCTTTTAATCAATATCTAAGAATACCTCCTGGGATTTCGATATTTTTAAGCAATGTTTATTGCAATTTGCGATAAACATGCTCCAATAATCTCTAATAGCTGCGCGGCTGTCACAATCCTTGGATGACATCCAAAGTTACTAAACTTGTAAACACTAGAGATTATTACTTAAGAAAAGCAAAGAGATCTGGTTGTGAGGAGGATGGGTCCTCGTATCGTTCATGCCGAAATCAAGTTACAACAGCCATAAGTGTTGCTAAATCGGAGTATAACCGGAATCTGATTGAAGAAAATTTAGACAATCCGCGTAATTTCTGGAAGACAATTAAAAAAATCTTACCTAGTAAAACATCTAAACCTAGCACGATTAATCAAGTAAAGTCCAATGGTCAAGTGATTAGTGATAAAATCAGTATTTCAAATATTTTTGTAAATACTTCTCTCGAGTTAAATTACGAATTGCAGAAGCATTTAGCGGAAGATCCTCTGTCCCAATAAATACCACCAACTTCACTGATCATAAGTTTACCCTGGTCGAAGTCAGTAATGGTTTCATATGCAAGCAACTCTTACAGTTAAAGACCTCGAAAGCAACAGGTCTGGACGGCTTCTCTCAATAAAGCTGGAGGACGGTGCTGTTAATATCAGCAACATCTTAACACATATTGTCAATCTATCTCTCAAATTAAAACACAGTGCATACCTCAAGATTGGAAGCATGCCCAAGTGATTCCTTTGTATAAAGATGGAACAAAAGACGATATGGACAACTACCGTCCTATTTCTATTATACCGGTCTTTTCGAAAATTCTACAGAGGGCTGTTCAAGTGCAGTTGGTTAACTAGAAATACACTCATGCAGAATCCTCTCGCCTATTCAAACTCAGGAATTATACTTCCAAAATTTATTGTAATATGAAGTATTCAGCCAATCATTGTAACCATAGCAACAAACATTTTTTTAGTTTTGGTACAAATGATAATAGTAATATAAATATTTGTACCTTAATGTAGATATGTTATTACGTACTCTTTTATCTTTGGTTTGCTGTAAAATGTAACCTTAAACATTTCACAAAAACGTCAAAAATTTTCAGAAAACTTCAACTGTTTTTGACAGTATAATTTTATCTTTTTAAATTTATCTTTAAAATGAACTTGTGCATGTTGTCCAATTGGAGTCAAATCACTTGCTGAAAAATTAATTTATCAATGTCCCAACCGGGAATTGAATCCAAGGTCTCTGGTTTAACGTACCAGCGCTCTATCTAGCGTACCATGCAAAGCTCGTCGTATATGTGGATTAGATATCCCGCGTTGAGTGTATACATATAATATTTCTGAATGTCTCGATCGGGCATCCCAATAGCTCAGTGGTTAGAGCGCTGGTACGTTAAACCAGAGATCTTGGGTTCAATTCCCGGTTGGGACATTCATAAATTAATTTTTCAGCAAGTGATTTGACTCCAATTGGACAACACAAGTTATTATTCCTACACTGCTGAGGACACCAAGTTATTCTTTAAAATGAAGTTTTTGACATTACGTTGTTTCCTCAAAATTCAAATTTAAACTTGCTAAAATACCTTTTAGGTTTAATCAATATTATAATAACCTCAAAGAGTGACGTACGCTTTTGCAAAATAGACACTTATACCCGTTTAAAACACTTCAAAATTGTCCTTTTTTCAGCCATTCGACTGCTTCTCGTTTATCTTGTTTTGAAGACTCTATTTATCGGTATGTTTTTCCAATAGCCCTAATATTAATCCGTAAATCTTTAAATGTTTATCCGTATGTTTCTCTCGACCTGAACTCGCGCATGCGTATAACGTAGAAAACCCTGAACCGTCCATGGCATCGCGACGGACGACTTTGGATACCGCTATGTTTTCACATACCCGGGTGTAAATATCCGAGCGGAATTAGTACCCTCGCACGGCGCTTCGCGCCGGCTGGGGGATTATTTGGAGGCACACAACCTTTTTTCAATATACCAATGTGGGTTTCGTCGTAAACATTCAACACAGTCTGCAATTACGTTTTTGACAGATTCGATTATACGAAATATGGACACTGGATTACTAACTGCCGCTATCACTATGACCATCAGATTTTGCTAGATAAGTTGAAACTGTTCGGAATTCGTGATTATGAACACCAATGGATGACTCGGTATATCTCACCAACCGTATTCAATTTGTTTGTGTTGGAGTATTATTTCCAACCGTATTCAATCTGTTTGTGTTGGAGTCTCAACAACCGTATTCAATCTATTAGCATATCCTCAACCCGTACTTTCAGGAGTTCGCCAAGGTTCCATCTTGGGGCCAGTGTTATTTTCCATCCATGTCACGGACCTACCGAACTGCGTGCAGGGTTCAAGTGTGCTGATGTACGCTGATGATACTGCCATCTATTGTTCTGCGTCGGATGCAAATCAGTTAATACAAGAAATGAATGGTCAACTCAAAGTCCTTGATGACTGGTCGAATAGGAACGATTTATTTATACATTTAAAGGAAACTGAATATGTTATTTTTGGAACGTCTAAGAAACTTAATCAATCTGAGCTTGATAATATTGGTGATGTATATTTAGGTGATCAGGTTCTTAATCGCGTGCCATTTTATAAGTATTTAGGTGTCTACCTAGACCAGTCCTTGTCTTTTAAGGAACATATTACCAGGCTAGTTAAAAAGGTATCTAGTCAACTTAGTATTCTAGGAAGGTTAAAAATATGCAAGTGAAAAAGTGTTCACGTCTATGATACTTCCAAAGTTGGACTACTCTGATTTCGTGTGGAATAATAATGCAGCTCCTTCTACATGTGATAATCTAGAACGTCTGCAAACAAGAGCTGCTAGAATTATCTTGACGAAGGAGACCTATCTAAGTCGCGACCAACTATTGTCTCAGCTAAGCTGGAAATCATTGAAGACTCGTTGTACTATACATAATGTTACATTCGTGTATTAATTGCATTGGTCCGGATCTTTCTAGGGATCATTTTATGAAGCTATCCCATAGCCATAATACTAGGCGTAATGGTCTTGACCTAGTTCTTCCGAAAGTCAGAACTGAATCAGCTAAGAAAAGTTGTTTTTATTCTGGAGCCTTGGCATATAATAATTTGCCTCGGTATCTTAAGAAACTACTTCCTTGTTAGTTTTTAAGTAAAAACTTAAAGATGCTGTGTATTAGATTAGGTTTTATATTAAAATACACTTGTAATTTTTAGATAATTAATTTTGTTTTGTAAATATATTTACTTTATGTTGCCCAGGGAGCTCCCTGATAACAGCTTTTGCTGATGAGCTTACCCTGGTAAAATATGTAAATATTATTATATTATTATTATTGTAATTTATATATAATTCTGGGGAGGTTTATATGAACAGTTTTTTAGAAGCGTGGAGCAAATTATCGAAAAAAATCCCATCTTAAAATCCCATCTTAGAAACCTAACCAAAATTATATATAAGCTTCCTTATCAAGTATTCAATACTTTCGTAATGTTTTAGTGGTTGTAAAAAATTGTAAAACTGCCAAATTTAGACACGTGCGATGATAGATTTACAATATTAGGAAATGTACTTTCTAATTTCTTAAAATTTTGCGAATTATGCGAAAAATTAAAGTATCATGTACAACGATGTCAAAAAAATCATTCATTTGACTAATTTTAGTAGAAAACACTTGCAAAGAGAATTTTTAATCTAGTCCATTTTACTGCCGCCATCTTGTTTTTGTAAATCTCGCGCATACGCAGACAAATTGCACCTATGTTCGGAAAACACGTTGGAAACGTCATCATGACGACATCATCAACGGAAAATATTCGTCAATAACATTCCGCAAAACCATAAATCGGCACCTTAAACCACCGGTGTAAACATACCTTGATCTTTAAGGGCGAAATATTGCAATGTTACTAACATAGAAATCTGGCATGCATGAAAATATTCTCTTGTCTTCACACTGTTGCAGCTATTACTTATTCTGTCAAGAATTCGAATAGCTATAATTCCTTCTTCATGAACAAAAATTTATGTGTTTTACCAACTGAATTGTCAACTTAAGACACATGTCTTAACCACTTCTTGGGAACATCTTCTCCCGCGTTGGACAAAAAAGTTTCTCATTTCCTGACTTTTGGTATGGAAGACCACATCTTCACTGCAAATGCGGAGAAGGCGAAGGAACTGGGAGAAGGGAATAGATCCTTTGGTGTGGTTTGGGTGGGAAGAGGTAAAGAGAAGAAAGCTATCGGAGTCAGTCGGCTTGTAGAACACAGAAGTAACACGTCTATTGCCATTGATAGATAAGTATATCATTATCTAAGAACGATACACTGGTCTCACTGATCTCCCACGTGAACGGGAGTGCTGGGTGGAAGTCAGTGAACTCTAAGTAATCTGGAATGATAACTTGGCCGCCATGTTTGAAGCCACTCATGAGTGACTTTTTGTAGGTAGCCCCAGTCCCTTTTTACAAAATTTTGTCGAAAAATACCGGTTGAAAATCGATAAATTTCATCACTTTTCCTTCTTTTGATGCTTTTAATTTTTATCTAAGAGCATAGTGGGACAACAGTACTTTCAAACCAGGCACGTAAAATATGCAAAAATTGTTTTACTGCAGAAATATAACGCAAACAAAACGAAAATCGTTTTGGGCTTCCTAGAAAGAGTTCGGGGATATTATACCATCCTTTATATAGAAAAAGCATTAGCGCTTTTTATAATGTACATTCAAGCATGCAGAAACGTATTTAATAAGTAAAATATAATTATTATTATTATTAATGGCCAACAAGAAGTTGCCATGCCGAATTGCCCAAAATAACAACACTTCAAAAACGTCAATTTACTCACGTTTTAGAAGGAATAAAACAAGGACTAAAAGCTGAGGATAAATAACAATACCTGGGGTTTAGTATATTTTTATTTAGTTGAAGAGCGAAGTTTCCTTCGACACGTCCAAACTTTCATCATTTTTTCAAAATGCAAAAGTAAAACTCCTCACTTTTTGCTGCAGATAGATGTAAAACAGTCAGAACTAATTGGTTTGAATCCCAATCATTGCAGTCATTCCATGGAAAAAGTGTTTTTCTTGCAAATTTTTGCTCAAAAACAAACTTTCGACTGAATTTTTGTCAGTCCTCGAAACTGTCCTTAGTCTTTTTGAAAGCTGATTTTCCCGCGCGTCGGCTTCAACCAATCATAGGACTTCATCATAGGAGTCATCGTTCCAGTTTACTTAGAGTTCACAGTAGAAGTTATGAACAAAGTTAATAAACTTCTCCAACTCTCCGTGGGAACATGATGATATGCCGAGACAGTCATCAATGTACCTACCAAACAAATCAGGTATGGGATAAGTGTTTGCTTGAAGATCTGTTTTTCCACAAAACCAAAAAATAAATTGGCATAGTTGAGACCCATTTTAGTCGCCATTTCTGAGGCACTTACTTGTTGGTAATGCTCACCGTCAAATGAAAAATTGTTGAGGGTGTGCACTAACTCAGCCAAACGAATCAAAACAGTGGTAGACGGTTCCTGGTCAGGGCGCTTATCTAAGAAGAATGTAAGTGTGATCAAACCATCATGATGGGGAATGACAGTGTACAAGGATTTGACATCCATGGTGAAAATTACCTCTAGGGACCCATATTGGTCTTCTGGAGACCAGGGAGATTTTTTAGGATTGATAGCCTCAAAAACGTCCTTTTGATGGACGGAGGGGTTGTCGTGAAAGTGCGCCTTAAATTAAGGCGTAATCGTGTAAAAAAGATTCGGTATCTGCTTTAACTGAAAAAAGTCAAGGGACCCGGTGTTGGGAACAAATTTGAGACCTTTCGTGAGAACAGATCTCTCATAGTCGGATAGTGTTAAATCAGAAGGAATTGTTACAATTAAATTGACATCGTTGGCTGAATTAGTGTGACTTGGTGCCGAAACGGGAAGGGTGCCTAATCTTTATTCGCCTTGAGAAACGAGTAAAGTCTAGAATTCAACAAACGAATGAATTGAATGATGTCCAGTCTAAAAATTAAAGGACATGTAGCAGGCAACATTCTTTTGACATGACAGTCCCAAAGCTAAATCTAAATTACGAATATGCGATGACATAGATTCAACGGCAATGCGCATCAAACGACGACTGTGTTCAAAGGAAGCCCTCGTGACGCGACGAGACATAACATGGCGGACATTGGGCGAGTGAAAATATAACTTAAAATTAAAAGGCGATTTAACGCCATTAGGAATGACTTTATAACATAAACAACAACTTAAAAAGGAAAGGTGGCTAGGGAAACGAGTCTTAGATAAAATAAGGTCGAAATAACGTAAAGCAGGCTTAGCGAGTAAATATAGTGTATTATGACTAACCATCGTTGTCACTGGATTCTTCTGTGAAAATATCTCGAACGTGCGGTTAACGTGCAGTATAACGAAGATTCAGCGTTTGAGTTGTGTAAAACTACGCCATACGTACCATTGTGTGTGACACAATTTGGCCTGAGTTTCAATTCTGTATATAGTTAATCTGTGCCTGTACACTATAGCCACGCGCCCGCGATAGTCGATGAACTCACGCGCTCACGCGCGCGCGCGGAAATTCTTGCAGTTCCGAAGAGTTTACCAATCTATAGTTATTCTCAAATAATTTGTCAAGCCGTCAAGAAGTTGTTTCATTAGTAATATAGATAGATTTCGACCCAGATTTTTGAGGATGCGTATGCATGGATGCTGAAGGTGCGTAGAGATGCTGCATGAGGGCATAAATATTCTGACCCAGCAGGAGTGGTTTACTTGATAATGAGGGGTCATATTAGTTTCAAAAATGAGATGACGCTAGGGAACTCTCTTAACGTCACAAAAGGTAACACCACTGGTTGGGCCACTATTCTTACACAAGTGAAGTTGCCCCTAACTTCTTGTGGTAAACTGTTAAATATAGTAGCTGTAGAATGTTCAAATGTATTATTTGTTCTAGGGATTTCTAACATCCTGCCATTATTACTACTACGTAATACCCTTCCAAAATGCTTTACTTGGACTGATAGATACGATGGCCAATCGTCAAAATGAAGAGATTTAAAAGTAAATTTTGCTATACTAAGTTCAATTATTTTCTTTACGGGCAACCATTTTATATCCAATGCACTTTCCGTATTTGCATATCGGCCATGTACAAAACTTGCCGCCGCATTTTGTACTCTCTGCAACCTTTTTATAAGATAGGTTGGCAAAGCATCGTATAAAACATTACAATAATCCAATTTGGAAAGCAACAGCGAATGAGGCCACTAGTACTCATCTTAGCCTGTGAACAGACGGTACTCTCGATCGCTGTTATTCGCTGTTATCGTTTTGCTAGGGTGAGTTAGCCTGTCTTGAGAGTCCATCTGCAAATCGGATTAAAATACCTTGTATTTTGATATAATTGTGATAGATAGCCTGCAGGTAGGTAGGTAGATAGGTAGGTACGTTCGTACGTAGGCAGGTAGGAAAAAAGCTTCCAAAAACCTAAGTCGGTCTCTCGTGCGATCGAGAGTACCGTCTGTTCACAGGCTAGGATGAGTGGCCTCATTCGCTCTTGCTTTCCCATTCGGTTTTTAATCTAAGGCTTGGTGCAATTTTTCTATAAATGCAGTGTATAGTGTGTGTTGAAATAAAGTAATACCAGGGGTTGGGCCCAAGAATGCAAATGCAAAGATAAAAGCCCGGAAAGAAACCGTCAAAGGTGTTCTAGATGGCGTCGATCTTAGAAGGCACAGAAGCCATGGAAAGTGATGGAGAAGCCGAAGAGGACGACGACGAATTTGGCGCTCTTATTCCCAAGTTCTTATTAACTCCTCTTAAGAATTAAAAAATAAAACGGATTTTCTGTAATTACTATGTCAATATAATCATCAAGGCAGAAAAATAAGAAAATACCATAGATTTTTATAATAATAAAAACTTACATATTTCATTGCTATTGACTAGACACAAATGTTTTGTCGACTAGACCAATTTTTGGTCAGTCGATATATGGACATGCTTTGTTGGCACCAGGCCCCCAATATATACATATATATATATATATATATATATATATACGAGTAGGTTTAGGTCTACGAAACACAAAGAGTGCTCGACAACATATAGTTAGAGCAAATTATAGATTTTCGCTTACCTCAAAACTTGTCTGCAACAGGCTGTTTCATCTGTAAAAGAATCATCAGGCAGTTTACAAGTATCGAAAGAAATGACCGCTTATATGCTTCCTGCCGGGGCGTGGGGGTGTGTGTGGGAGACAATGTGTGCATGCATGGCTTTGTTTGCGTAAACATTCCTTGTTTTTTTCTTTCAAAATACAAAATTTTTCTTCTAAACATAAATTGCATCGTTTTGATCCTCCCGTATACGAAATAGAATGTTTTAAAATTTGCCAATTAATACTGAAATCCTTATTGTTTTCTTTCAATGTCCAAATATATTTCGAAAGTTCCGTGTCATTTGCATGCTTTTTATGCTGAAAAGATTTAGTGTGGTTGGCCAATCGCTCTTTGAATGTGGTTGCAGTCATGCCAATGTAATTTTTGATCGTGTTTGTGTTGCTTACTGTGACTGTTGCTTTGTATACTATGTCCCTAGTCATGCATTGTTTTTGAAGCGGGCAAATGGTGTTTTCTCAACAACTGCAATTGGTAGTGTCCCTCTCCTGTGGCTTGTTATTTCTAGATATGCGTGCATTGTGTTTAGTGATTACTGACTTAATATTGTTCATGCAGCTATAACTTACTTTAACTGTATTTCTGTTAAAAATTTTATGTAGCTTGTGGTGCGGTGGAAAATGTTTGTCAATTAGACTAAGGAAATTACGTCCTATATTTGTGCTAACACTCTTGCTAAATGGTGGGTTGAACCAAATGATGTTGCGTTGCCTATTCCTGCGTTGTTTTTGCGGTGTGTGCTGAGTGTAGCTAAGTTCATGATTAAAGTTGCTATGCCTAAGTGCGTTCTGATATATGGGTGCAGATTCCTGAAAAGTTTGCTCATCTGATGAAAGAAGTGCGATGTGCTTGTTAATTGATGCAGGTAGTTGCCTTGTGATGCTCGGTGGGTGATTAGAGTGCATATTTATGTATAGTGAATCGTCATTGGGCTTCCTATAGGGCCTATATTTTCCATTGTAAGGTCGAAAGTTACATCTAAAAAGTTTACTATACGTAAATTTGATTCGGCGGTAATTTTTAGGTCAAACTGGTCGAAAATTTTGTGGAGGTCTTTCCTTGTTTTGTCTGCTAAACGTGCTGATTTACTTTTTATAATAGCCAAACCGTCATTTCTATATAGGCCGATGCTTTCTTTGCCAAATTTTTAACTCAGGTGGTTTAAAATGAAAAGAAAGCATCGGCCTATTGGCAAAGAAAGCATCGGCCTATATAGAGATGACGGTTTGGCTATTATAAAAAGTAAATCAGCACGTTTAGCAGACAAAACAAGGAAAGACCTCCACAAAATTTTCGAGCAGTTTGACCTAAAAATTACCGCTGAATCAAATTTACGTATAGTAAACTTTTTAGATGTAACTTTCGACCTTAACAAAGGAAAATATAGGCCCTATAGGAAGCCCAATGACGATCCACTATACATAAATATGCACTCTAATCACCCACCGAGCATCACAAGGCAACTACCTGCATCAATTAACAAGCGCATCGCACTTCTTTCATCAGATAAGCAAACATGAACTTAGCCACACTCAGCACACACCGCAAAAACAACGCAGGAATAGGCAACGCAACATCATTTGGTTCAACCCACCATTTAGCAAGAATGTTAGCACAAATATAGGACGTAATTTCCTTAGTCTAATTGACAAACATTTTCCACCGCACCACAAGCTACATAAAATTTTTAACAGAAATACAGTTAAAGTAAGTTATAGCTGCATGAACAATATTAAGTCAGTAATCACTAAACACAATGCACGCATATCTAGAAATAACAAGCCACAGGAGATGGACACTACCAATTGCAGTTGTAGAGAAAACACCATTTGCCCGCTTCAAAAACAATGCATGACTAGGGACATAGTATACAAAGCAACTGTCACAGTAAGCAACACAAACACGATCAAAAATTACATTGGCATGACTGCAACCACATTCAAAGAGCGATTGGCCAACCACACTAAATCTTTTCAGCATAAAAAGCATGCAAATGACACGGAACTTTCGAAATATATTTGGACATTGAAAGAAAACAATAAGGATTTCAGTATTAATTGGCAAATTTTAAAACATTCTATTTCGTATACGGGAGGATCAAAACGATGCAATTTATGTTTAGAAGAAAAATTTTGTATTTTGAAAGAAAAAAACAAGGATTGTTTACTCAACAAAAGAGCTGAAATAATTTCACGATGTCGTCATCGTAACAAATTTCGCGTAAACAACGCAAACAAAGCCATGCATGCACACATTGTCTCCACACACACCCCACGCCCGGCAGAAGCATATAAGCGGTCATTTCTTTCGATACTTGTAAACTGCCTGATGATTCTTTTACAGATGAAACAGCCTGTTGCAGACAAGTTTTGAGGTAAGCGAAAATATAAATATATATATAGTCAAATCTACCAGGCATGTTTCGCCGTTCAACGTCTTCATCAGTGCAACGTAGCGCAGTCTAGATGCGAGTGACTTCGTATTTATACACCATACTCCGCCCTCACCAAGCGCATGGTACAATGCTCGAACACATGCATCAGACATGCGTAGAATAGTGTCTTAGCCAGAGTGCTCATATATATATATATATATCGACTGGAAACCAATCTGGACTGTGCGTATCCCAGAATATTTAATGATGCAGCCGTATGCAATCCCAAAAACGGACTTGGGCGTCCAATATATTGCAATTAACGATGAACAGCGGGAATTCCGTGTTGCTTTGGAAAGATATCTAAGGGACATTTTCCCTGTAGATATATACTAATAACAAATATTAACTAGTATTTTATCATCAAACACTTATTAATTCTACAGCCTAGACAGTTGTCTGCATTACTTCTGCGATTAGGATATCAATGGTAACTATTATACAGGCAAGAAACGTAACATTATAACGGAGTAAGTTAGTCTTGATTTGGAAATGCTTCAGGTGCTCGCAATTCCTCCATGAATCGAAGAACTAAATACTTGGTTACATGTGGCATTAGACAAATGTGGGAATAGATCCTACGTTCAAATTTACCATCCACAGTTTTTACTTTCAGTGAGCTTGAACCCAAAGAATAACGGTGCAAAATATCCTGCCTTGGTTGTTTGAAATAGACAAACAATGAACCCGGTGTGTGTGACAGCCACAGGTTTAAGCTAAGTTCTCTTTCGAGCTCTTGTAACTTATTCAGTGAAAATATCACCATTTCCTCTTCACGCGCGGCAATTTCTTTGAGATCGTCGTAAGTTTTCTTTGAAAGTAGATCCCACATGACTAATACACTGTGCCCGCCCCTGGAGCCAGATAGAGTGTTGTCTTGGCCACCGATAAACAAAGGGTTATTAAAAGGTTTTACTTCATCCACCTTTCTCATCATAAATACTGCAGCAGGGAAAGGACAGCCAAACCACTTGTGTAGACTCATTGCAATCGATTTCACTTCAGAGATACGGAAATCGAACACAGGGAAACCATTTGGAAACATATTGTTAACCAAACCTTGATTTATCGCCATCTCAAGGAACGAGATGGCCTCCGCCTAAGGCACCGTCAATATGGAACCAAAATCCATTCCGAATATCAAAATTGTTTGGGTCTTCTGAAGAATAAACACGGCGTTCGTACATGTTGTGTTGTTTCAAGATGGGCACAAGTTCATTGATAGAAGCTTTTGGATTGTCATAAGCTCCTTTAAATGTGGTACCACTTGTAAACACTACCAGCGGGGGATAGCCTCTCGATACGAAAGCAGTGACGAGTTTCACAAGACATGCGATGCTAATACAGCCATCCGCTTCAACAGGAACGGCACGTGGCCAGCCATTTTGATCAAGGTCTTCTTCACTAAAACAGGCAGGGTAATCATCTGGATATTTCAACGGACAAGGAAAATTTCCACTGCCGATATCACAGAATGTTTTCATCTGTAACATTCGCAATGCCTTTACATTCCCGTGATAGCTTGCTTCGGAAAAGAACACAACTGGTGTAAACTTGTTAGAATTGTCCTCTAGTTGCGCATTTGGTAATTCCTCATTGCGATGATCGTGGTATGCAGCAGATGCGTTAACAGGAGGACTGTATGATCCATTCACCGTAGAATGCTCGTTACTGTCCCAGCTTGACGCTGTAGAGTTGTCAGGATCTAGGTTTGGATTAGTGAGTGGCATGCCTGCTAAATAATCTCTTGCATTGGTCAAAGCCAGAAGATTACCTTCGGTGCAGCCCATGGACGTAACATAACCCCAGTATGCGCGTTCTTCCTCATTCGATGAATTGGATTGCTGTATCCTCCAAAGTTTAGCAAAATAATCCAGCACGGCACATTCCATGATTTTAGTGTTCATAGCGTGTTGTCCCAAAGCCGAAAACGGATCGCCAACATTGTTGATTGCCATATCGAAGAACGGTTTCGTTCTATCGCAGTGGAAACTTTGGTTAGCCTGAAAACCTAGATATGTATTTTGATGAGCGAATAAGTTGTTGTGGAGTTGGTTCCAGGCAGAATCTCTTTGTTCAGGTGAAAGACCATGCTGCGACAGTCTTACATCTTCTTTGCGGACTATGCGATAACTATGGTACTCATCGGAATTGTTTGGTCCTTCCTTCATTGGATTATTGATCCTCTTCAGTGCACTATCCATAGTTCTAAACGAAACAGACCAATTTTGTCAAGAGCATTTATGATCAAATTCGGAGTGGACGGGACAACACATATTTGATTGCAGGGGCGTTTGAAGCGGGGATCCCAGGGGACCAATGCACCTCCAATGTTAAACAAGGACGGAAGAACGAATATCTTTCGGCCGCCTGAAAAATCTTTAAATTTATCACTAAAGTATTTCAAGAAAAATATAAACCAGTGAGAAATCACATTAACGATTACGTAGTATTCAAAGAAAGCCTATAGGAGTGCTTTGTACAACTAGAAGTCCTTTGAATAGCTTCAAACACGACTACAAAAGATTGACTTTTATGAGCATCATTTTCTATTGGCTGTTTACAACATCATTTTCTATTGGCTGTTTTTACCCTTTTGAGATATGTAATGTTGTGGTTTCTATTTAAATTAATGATATTCAAGTATGAATCAATGCATTCTGGTTAGAATGAAAAAGAAACCAAAATATCACATATCTCAAAAGGGATCACATGATCTGAAATGGCTAATTTGCATAGGAAGCTGGGGGGTCGATTGTAATTGAAATCCAGATGATTACACCCACAACATTTTGTTCAACATGCGAATTGATCGTCTCGTGCATGGACATGCTTGATCTAGCCATAGACTATCGAGAGGAATGGACTGGAAACGCCATTGTTTTGCGCGTGCTGTCCGTGATACGGCCTGTAGAACAACAACAATGTCAATGGCGAGTGTTTTTGTAGTTCGAAATAATACGCATGCATTCAAAGGTGATTTTTGGCTTTGGTAATCCCAATAGAAGTTTGAAAAGGCGATAGCTGCATTGACATTTCTATTTTTGGTCAATGTATATAAATGGGAAACCCTGAAATAAATTTAAAATGAAGTTACAGGGTTTGAAGTAGGTGTGTACAGAAACAACAATGGCGAGTTTTTGTAGTTCAAAATTTAAATACGCATGCACTCAAAGGTGATTTTTTGCTTTGTTTTTAGCCAATAGAAGTTTGAAAAACGCGCGTTGTTTCCGTGATATTGTGCCTGGTAGAACCTGTAGAACAACAACAATGTCAAGTGTTTTTATTTCGAAAAAATATCACGCATGCATTCAAAGGTGATTTTTGGCTTTGGTAATCCCAATAGAAGTTTGAAAAGGCGATAGCTGCATTGACATTTATAATTTTGTTCATTATATATAGATAAGAAACCCTGAAATATATTTAAAGTGAAGTTACAGGGTTTGAAGTAGGTGTGTACAGAAAAAACAACAATGGCGAGCTTTTTGTATTTCAAAATAATACGCATGCACTCAAAGTGATTTTTTGTTTTGTTGACCCAGGAAAAGTTTGAAATAGCGATAGCTGCATTCACATTTCTATTTTTATTCAATATATATTGATGAGAAACCTTGAAATATATTTAAAAGGAAGTTACAGCCACAGGGTTTAAAGTAAGTGTGTACAGAAACAACAACGAAGGTGGCTATTTTGTAGTTCAAAATAATACGCATGCATTCAAAGGTGATTAGCGATAGCTGCATTCACATTTCTCTTCCTGTTTACAATATGTAAATTAGAATTCCTAATACTTATTTAAATTATAGTTACAGGGTTTGAAGTGAGGACAACTAAAATGTTGACCTTCTGGCGTTGTCGAGCAAGTCGAGTCGTAAAAAATCTTGTTTGTACAAGATTGGCATATTGCACAAAGTTGTAACTGCCCTAATTGCATTAACGTGTTATTTGAGATCATAGATATATGCTGTACAAGTGAAGTGATAGCCTTATCTTCAAGTTACAGGGTTTGAAAGAGAACTACTTAGATAGGGATCCATGTTACGTGCGCCATATGATTACTATACTTTGTAAAGTACTACATAATCTACTTTACAGATGTAAGGCTAGCTAAAATGTTCAAACTGCAGGAATAAAGACGTATTGTACTCGCATAGATATTGCATTGCGAATTAAATTCCACTCATACTGGCGCTTAATGATAAAAAAAACTCTTCTGAATTCGTTCTCAGTTCAATTTTTCCTTCAAAATACTCGAAAAGTTCAATAGTAAAACTTGCATCAGTCTAGCTCTAAACATTTAAACTGTCTGGCTAGATCATAGACTATCGAGAGGAATGGACTGGAAATCCACGCTATAGTTCTAATGTTGCTGACGCGACATCCGTGATACGGGCTAGCACGTGGATTCTGTCAGTTTCCACGGCAACCGGCATCAAAATCGGAACAAAAAAGATGCGACCTGTATTATTTTTGCCGATTTTATATTATGTGCATACGCTCAACATCGGATTTTTTAACGTGAACATTGGCAGGGAGTTATTGCCAAAGTAAGTACTTCAATTTTTCATTTTGACTGTAAATAGTATATTATAATTGCTCTTAAAAACTATGGGGTTTAACAGCTCTTTTAAGAACTCTGTATCTGTAATGTATGGTACATTGCCTTTTTTGATCATATATATACAGCTATTTCAATTAAATGAGGTTTAAGCCTTTTTTCCAAACGTTTGGGAGTATTTTTAAGCAAGATAGGGACTCTTGAAAAATAATCAAAACCTAAGGGGGGACCACTGGTCTACCTATGCAACTATAGGGATCTATCTGGACCCTTTGCAACTATAGGTATCAAGTGCAAAGGGGGTACCCTTTGCAATCATAGGTATAAAGTGCAAAGGGGGAACACTAGGCAACCATAGGTATCAAGTGCAAAGGGGGAACCCTTTGCAACTATAGGTATCAAGTGCAATATTTTATTGGCTAAATTAAAATGTATTATAAATCGCTTCGTGCAATAATGAAGTTGCGAGAATTTATCATATTTGCATATATTTACAAGAAAACACAGCTCTTTAAATCAATCAAGGCTGGCGAGGGGGGGAGGGGGCAGGGGAGGCAAAATACCCGGGGCCCGGGCTGCTCAGAGGGCGCCGGAAAAGTTGGGTAAAGCCCAGGTCAAACGAGAATGAGAGTTGATGAGAGTCAATGAGAGTTGCAACTCTCACTCGCGTTTGACTACCAACTCTCATCGACTCTCATGCACTCTTATCAACTCTGAGCTGGTTCAAATTTTGATGAGAGTTGATGAGAGTTTTGCTTGTTTGACGGGTCATGAGGGTTGCATAAGAATTTGAAACAACTATAGTCAGACTAGTGTTTTGGTCTTTCTATAAGCATTAGCTTAACAAAATAACACGTTATTACTGTGTCTATAACAAGAAAAGCTGAGAAGGAAATCTAAACATTTTGTTTACAAAAATTTTTAGAGTTATTCTCAGGGCTCCGTTTCGTGCGCTAAATTATTTAGCAATCTCGTACAACTCTTGTTCTCCTTTGACCGTGGTAAGTGGGGGGAAAGCGCATTGTCTGGAAAAATGCATTTTCGTTGTTATGATTTTTCTTCAGAACTCGTCTCAGAATGCGCCAAATGCTGTTCTAGAGACCCTAGAAATTCGCACCATTGGCGGTTGTATTCCGATTCCGAATCTATGTTTATTTTGCCCATCCAAAGTCAAAACCCTGGCTACGCTACTGGATTGAGAGTGATGGGGACCCGCGCTCACCATCTGCCCTGGGCCCGTGACTGGCTCTCGCCGGCTTTGAAATCAATCGCTTGATATAGCAGATTACCCTATGAGACAAGACTTACGATGGAGAAGTATTTTCTTGACAGAAATAACAGGACTGGAAGTGAAAGAAGCAACTTTTTACTTCAAACTTCAACCGTTTGTTAATTTGTACATTTCTGTACGCGTTGTCGCCGACAAATTAAACGCGAACCATTAAGAGTATGCATGTATACCTCTGGAAATTGCCAAAACGGAAAAGAACTATGCTCATAGGCTACTTTATAGGATACCATTAAACAGCTAAAAATGTTAATACAGTGTATACCCATCTTGTTGTTCGCGCTTGGGTTGTACATTTGACTATTGACTGCGACAACTTTCAATTGAAAAAGCTTTATATAGTTAACACGCCATTCATTAACTAGCTGAAAATATTTTTACGGTATCCATTTGTCATCGACTATATTCAGTTTGACCTCGTATGTATTTTAACTTTAGCCTAAAATTTTGGTCAAATGTTTTGGAATTATTAAACAGCGTGAAATTTATATAAAATGGTACGTCTTTAATATTCTTTATAGAAAATCTCACGTTAATTAACATTTTAATAAATAGACCCATATTTCTAGTCCTGAGATGGCTTTTAAGCAGGACGAATTTTACCAGGTGTAAAGCGTCTGTACGTAATCAAATAGGCACACATTGTTGGGCAATTTGCCTAATGAATGTTAATGAGTGTTTGAAGCATCAATTTCGTTGCAAGTCATTTTATAATTCTGAGATTCTCCTTCGTTTACGAAAGATTGCGGATGTTTCCCAAAATAGCACTCCAAAATGACTAGATTTCATCCTTATTTTGGGAGGCCATACCCGCAGACCCGCCTCTAGAGCTGGGTGGTGTCGTCAGCCCACCCAAAATAAATTAGCACGTCCTTCCCAAGCTCCCCGAAGCGCTCGCTAATCTCAGCCACTGATCTCTATTAATTAGCTGAACGCGATTTTTTCCCTTTAATGAAAGCGCCTGGGTACGAGGCTGTTTCCGTTGGGTAACCTCTTCAGTGAAGACTCACTGGTATCAACGAGGGCCCTATTTAACTGTCCCTTTAACTGAAGTGTCATTTAATCCTCCTATTTGTGCATATTTTGGCTATATATCAATTTGCCATGAAAGTATGCCCGTTCTAAATGGTAGGTAATGTGAACAATTATTGTGATTTTGAACATAATTTCTGATGAGTGGTCAGTGACCCGTTTCACCAATCACCGTTAAATCTAATTGACGAATCCCTTGTCGTCATCTTAAACTCCTACTCCATGACTAGCAAAATGCACTATGGAGAAGGAATTTGTTATAGTTTACAGAGACCACCAACGGGAATGTCAGTTTTAATTAGTTTAGTTATAAGGCTATTAAATTCGGGTCGTTTCGGCGGCAACCTAGCCAGGCAGCGGATTGATGTTGTTAAGAAGATTCGCCCGGTTGCCACGCGTTATTTTGGATAGAAATTGAAAAAATCAAGGTATTTTCTGGTGTTTCTTCGACTTTGAAGTGCCTCTTTGTTAAAATATGGTATTTAATGTAGTATATATATAATGCCAAATATGGTTTGCTCCTAGCGAGTACTAACCAATCAGATGATACAAAATATTGCGTAATGTATTTATCATCGCTCACAATTATGAACAAAAGAAAATATGGCGCGCAAGGAAGAAATTTATGGCGAACAGATAGAAGAACAACCCCAGAAAGAGGTAATACAGAGTTTTTAATACGTTTAAAAAGTAATTACATGTCTAAAGAACTGTGTGATGATTGTCGTTTCCCTGATTTGCTGATACAAGGAAGCTATTTTCCCACTCGATTATAGCTTGCATCGTGCGAAAATGAGACTTTATATGATTTATAACGCAATAAAAATTTTACAACGGTTCTTAAGGCAAACAGCATGAATTTATATGTAGGTATTTGTTTCGAATTGGAGCTGCGGCATCTTAAATCACATAATTTGATTTTTTTACGAAATGTTTCAATATGATTTCAACTTTCAAGCCGATTGCTGTTTCTTGTTTAGTATCACAACAAGGCCACCATGACTATCTTTTAAACCCAATTTGATAATTTAATAATATTTATAAAAGGTATTGTTGAAACATCAACATGACACGAAGAACTATCAGACTTCCTTCATCTTGGTTTGTGTGAATGTCAAATATCAAATATGACAAATATGTAGCGTTCAGCGTTGTAATTTGCTGCTTTGTCTATAAACTTCATCCTTTCGACAACATGGTCTTCACTTGTGCACTTTGAGCTCTTTGAACCTAAATTTTCCTTCAGACTAATAAAGTTATTTTATCATTTGAATATTTCCATTTATTGCAACCATTTTGACAATTTAATCCCAATTTAATGGTCTTGGCTTGTGCAGAATATCAAGTAGGTAGCGTTCAGTTAACTTCAACAGTATAAATCAATGTATGTTCACAGATGTGGATTGACTTTGAACTATTTGAACATAAATTTTCCTTCAGGCGATATGATAATACAGTTCATTTCATTTCGACCAATAAAGTTATTTTATAATTTGAATCAGATTTCCATTTATTGCCACCATTAGTATTCATTCATCACAATGTTCAAGGCTCCAGAAGCTGACACAAACATGCACATAACGCAATGCTGTAAAATAGTCAAGATCAGTCGTACTGTAGAATGGTTTACAAATGAGAGCCTAAGTTCAGTAGTTGGCTATTTTGTAAAGGGGCAACTACCACATCTGCTTCATCAATCACATTATTCTGTCTCAAACGATACTATATTCACACGTCGTCACTCCTTATAGTTACACGATTAATTCAATACAGAGCCCGGTCAAGAATCGTTTGTTAAATTATGATTTTCTCAGCCGCTATTCTATAGGATTTTTTAAAACTTTCATATATTATACAAAATTATATGCTCTTTCCGACGTTTAGTTACTCGTAAGTGGTGTAGGCTTCAAAATAACCAAAATTATGTCTCAAACGATACTATATTCACACGTCATCACTACTTATAGTTATAGGATTAATTCAATACAGCCCGTGGTCAAGAACCATTTGTTATACTACAATTTTCTCAGCCGCTATTCTATAGGATTTTTTAAAACTTTCATATATTATACAAAATTATATGCTCTTTCCGGCGGTTAGTTACTCGTAAGTGGTGCAGGCATCAAAATAACCAAAATTCTGTCTCAAACGATACTATATTCACATGTCATCACTACTTATATTTATACGATTAATTCAATACAGCCCGTGGTCAAGAACCATTTGTTCAATTATAATTTTCTCAGCCGCTATTCTATAGGATTTTTTACAACTTTCATATATTATACAAAATGATATGCTCTTTCCGACGATTAGGTAATCATAAGGGGTGCAGGCTTGAAAATAACTAAAATTCTGTCTCAAACTACACCTTATTAGCTGTGCGCGCACTATATAATCCAATACAGCCCGCGGTCAAGAACCATTTGTTATACTACAATTTTCTCAGCCGCTATTCTATAGGATTTTTTAAAACTTTCATATATTATACAAAATTATATGCTCTTTCCGACGTTTAGTTACTCGTAAGTGGTGCAGGCTTCAAAATAACCAAAATTCTGTCTAAAAACGATACTATATTCACACGTCATCACTACTTATAGTTATAGGATTAATTCAATACAGCCCCCGGTCAAGAACCATTTGTACAAATATTATAATTTTCTCAGCCGGATTTTTTTAAAACTTTCATATATTATACAAAATGATATGCTCTTTCCGGCGGTTAGTTAATCGTAAGTGGTGCAGGCTTCAAAATAACCAAAATTCTGTCTCAAACGATACTATATTCACACGTCATCACTACTTATAGTTATACGATTAATTCAATACAGCCCGCGGTCAAGAACCATTTGTTAAATTATGATTTTCTCAGCCGCTATTCTATAGGATTTTTTAAAACTTTCATATATTATACAAATTGATATGCTCTTTCCGACAGTTAGTTACTCCTAAGTGGTATAGGCTTCAAAATAACCAAAATTCTGTCTCAAACGATACTATATTACACGTCATCACTCATTTTAGTTATACTGTTAATTCAATACAGCGTCCGGTCAAGAACCATTTGTTAAACTACAATTTTCTCAGCCGCTATTCTATTGGATTTTTTAAAACTTTCATATGTTCTACAAAATTATATCCTCTTTCCGACGTTTAGTTACTTGTAAGTGGTGCAGGCTTCAAAATAACCAAAATTCTGTCTCAAACGATACTATATTCACACGTCATCACTACTTATAGTTATACGATTAATTCAATACAGCCCGTGGTCAAGAACCATTTGTTAAATTATAATTTTATCAGCTGCTATTCTATAGGATTTTTTAAAACTTTCATATATTATACAAAATGATATGCTCTTTCCGACAGTTAGTTACTCCTAAGTGGTGTAGGCTTCAAAATAACCAAAATTCTGTCTCAAAGATATTATATTCACACGTCATCACTCATTATAGTTATACTGTTAATTCAATACAGCGTCCGGTCAAGAACCATTTGTTAAACTACAATTTTCTCAGCCGCTATTCTATTGGATTTTTTAAAACTTTCATATATTCTACAAAATTATATCCTCTTTCCGACGTTTAGTTACTCGTAAGTGGTGCAGGCATCAAAATAACCAAAATTCTGTCTCAAACGATACTATATTCACATGTCATCACTACTTATATTTATACGATTAATTCAATACAGCCCGTGGTCAAGAACCATTTGTTCAATTATAATTTTCTCAGCCGCTATTCTATAGGATTTTTTACAACTTTCATATATTATACAAAATTATATGCTCTTTCCGACGATTAGTTAATCATAAGGGGTGCAGGCTTGAAAATAACTAAAATTCTGTCTCAAACTACACCTTATTAGCTGTGCGCGCACTATATAATCCAATACAGCCCGCGGTCAAGAACCATTTGTTATACTACAATTTTCTCAGCCGCTATTCTATAGGATTTTTTAAAACTTTCATATATTATACAAAATTATATGCTCTTTCCGACGTTTAGTTACTCGTAAGTGGTGCAGGCTTCAAAATAACCAAAATTCTGTCTAAAAACGATACTATATTCACACGTTATCACTACTTATAGTTATAGGATTAATTCAATACAGCCCCCGGTCAAGAACCATTTGTACAAATATTATAATTTTCTCAGCCGGATTTTTTTAAAACTTTCATATATTATACAAAATGATATGCTCTTTCCGGCGGTTAGTTAATCGTATGGGGTGCACTCTCGAAAATAACTAAAATTCTGTCTCAAACTACACCTTATTAGCTGTGCGCGCACTATATAATCCAATACAGCCCGCGGTCAAGAACCATTTGTTATACTACAATTTTCTCAGCCGCTATTCTATAGGATTTTTTAAAACTTTCATATATTCTACAAAATGATATCCTCTTTCCGACGTTTAGTTACTCGTAAGTGGTGCAGGCTTCAAAATAACCAAAATTCTGTCTCAAACGATACTATATTCACACGTCATCACTACTTATAGTTATACGATTAATTCAATACAGCCCGTGGTCAAGAACCATTTGTTCAATTATAATTTTCTCAGCTGCTATTCTATAGACTTTTTTACAACTTTCATATATTATACAAAATGATATGCTCTTTCCGACGATTAGTTAATCGTAAGGGGTGCAGGCTTGAAAATAACTAAAATTCTGTCTCAAACTACACTTTATTAGCTGTGCGCGCACTATATAATCCAATACAGCCCGCGGTCAAGAACCATTTGTTAAATTATGATTTTCTCAGCCGCTATTCTATAGGATTTTTTAAAACTTTCATATATTCTACAAAATGATATCCTCTTTCCGACGTTTAGTTACTCGTAAGTGGTGCAGGCTTCAAAATAACCAAAATTATGTCTCAAACGATACTATATTCACACGTCATCACTACTTATAGTTATACGATTAATTCAATACAGCCCGTGGTCAAGAACCATTTGTTCAATTATAATTTTCTCAGCGGCTATTCTATAGGATTTTTTACAACTTTCATATATTATACAAAATGATATGCTCTTTCCGACGATTAGTTAATCGTAAGGGGTGCAGGCTTGAAAATAACTAAAATTCTGTCTCAAACTACACTTTATTAGCTGTGCGCGCACTATATAATCCAATACAGCCCGCGGTCAAGAACCATTTGTTAAATTATGATTTTCTCAGCCGCTATTCTATAGGATTTTTTAAAACTTTCATATATTATACAAATTGATATGCTCTTTCCGACAGTTAGTTACTCCTAAGTGATATATGCTTCAAAATAACCAAAATTCTTTCTCAAACGATACTATATTCACACGTCATCACTCATTATAGTTATACTGTTAATTCAATACAGCGTCCGGTCAAGAACCATTTGTTAAACTACAATTTTCTATGCCGCTATTCTATTGGATTTTTTAAAACTTTCATATATTCTACAAAATTATATCCTCTTTCCGACGTTTAGTTACTCGTAAGTGGTACAGGCTTCAAAAGAAACAAAATTCTGTCTCAAACGATACTATATTCACACGTCATCACTACTTATATTTATACGATTAATTCAATACAGCCCCCGGTCAAGAACCATTTGTTCAAATATTATAATTTTCTCGGCCGGATTTTTTTAAAACTTTCATATATTATACAAAATTATATGCTCTTTCCGGCGGTTAGTTACTCGTAAGTTGTGCAGGCTTCAAAATAACCAAAATTCTGTCTCAAACGATACTATATTCACATGTCATCACTACTTATATTTATACGTTTAATTCAATACAGTCCCCGGTCAAGAACCATTTGTTCAAATATTATAATTTTCTCAGCCGGATTTTTTTAAAACTTTCATATATTATACAAAATTATATGCTCTTTCCGGCGGTTAGTTACTCGTAAGTGGTGCAGGCTTCAAAATAACCAAAATTCTATCTCAAACGATAATATATTCACACGTCATCACTACTTATAGTTATACGATTAATTCAATACAGCCCCCGGTCAAGAACCATTTGTTAAATTATGATTTTCTCAGCCGCTATTCTATAGGATTTTTTAAAACTTTCATATATTATACAAAATGATATGCTCTTTCCGACAGTTAGTTACTCCTAAGTGGTGTAGGCTTCAAAATAACCAAAATTCTGTCTCAAACGATACTATATTCACACGTCATCACTCATTATAGTTATACTATTAATTCAATACAGCGTCCGGTCAAGAACCATTTGTTAAACTACAATTTTCTCAGCCGCTATTCTATTGGATTTTTTAAAACTTTCATATATTCTACAAAATTATATGCTCTTTCCGACAGTTAGTTACTCGTAAGTGGTGCAGGCTTCAAAATAACGAAAATTCTGTCTCAAACTATACTATATTTACGCGTCATCACTCCTAATAGTTATCACTAATTCAATACAGCGCGCCGTCAAGAAACATTTGTTAAATTATAATTTTCTCCGCCGCTATTCTGTAGGATTTTTTAAAACTTTCATATATTATACAAAATGATATGCTCTTTCCGACGGTTGGTTAATCGTAAGTGGTGCAGACTTGAAAATAACTAAAATTATGTCTCAAACTACACCTTATTAGCAGTGCGCGCACTATATAATTCAATACAGCCCGCCGTCAAGAACCATTTGTTATACTACAATTTTCTCAGCCGCTATTCTATAGGATTTTTTAAAACTTTCATATATTCTACAAAATTATATGCTCTTTCCGACGGTTAGTTACTTGTAAGTGGTGCATGCTTCAAAATAGCCGAAATTCTGTCTCAAACGATACTATATTCATACGTCATCACTACTTATAGTTATACGATTAATTCAATACAGCCCCCGGTCAAGAACCATTTGTTCAATTATAATTTTCTCAGCCGGATTTTTTAAAACTTTCATATATTATACAAAATGATATGCTCTTTCCGACGGTTAGTTAATCGTAAGTGGTGCAGGCTTGAAAATAACTAAAATTCTGTCTGAAACTACACCTTATTAGCAGTGCGCGCACTACATAATTCAATACAGCCCGCGGTCAAGAACCATTTGTTACACTACAATTTTCTCAGCCGCTATTCTATAGGATTTTTTAAAACTTTCATATATTCTACAAAATTATATGCTCTTTCCGACAGTTAGTTACTCGTAAGTGGTGCAGGCTTCCAAATAATCAAAATTCTGTCTCAAACTATACTATATTTACGCGTCATCACTTCTAATAGTTATCACTGATTCAATACAGCGCGCGTCAAGAAACATTTGTTAAATTATAATTTTCTCCGCCGCTATTCTATAGGATTTTTTAAAACTTTCGTATATTATACAAAATGATATGCTCTTTCCGACGGTTAGTTAATCGTAAGTGGTGCAAGCTTGAAAATAACTAAAATTCTGTCTCAAACTACACCTTATTAGCAGTGCGCGCAGTATATAATTCAATACAGCGTCCGGTCAAGAACCATTTGTTAAACTACAATTTTCTAAGCCGCTATTCTATAGGATTTTTTAGAACTTTCATATATTATACAAAATGATATGCTCTTTCTAACGATTAGTTACTCGTATGTCGTGACCAATGTCTTGTTGAATATCGTGTTGAATGCGTGACGAATGTCGTGCGTACTTAACATTGGTTGGCTGGTCGTCTAGGACGCTTTGTATGCTTCGACGGGCCGAATTCAATTCAAGAATTATAAGCAAATCTGTTCGGCATTGGAAACAAATTACCGATTTGACAAGCCTTGCCATACTATGACTATGCGACATTGATGCAGACAGCGTATTTATGTAAATAATTTAATTGTTGAATTGCGTGGATAACAAGATCTATATACTGAAGTTTGGTAAATGCTTAATATTCACGCTGTATGAATCAACTGCCATACCCAAATCTCACATACGTCGGACTGAATGAATATAAATGAATAATTTGGAGCACTCGTACAATGAAATTGACTTACTTCTTAGTCCAGTATGATGATCAAGCGTGTTGATCCTCTCACTAAAGCAGAAACCAAAACTATAGGAAGGCGCACAATCCGTATAATCTTGAGCAAAGTGAAGAAACGAGTTATTAATGGACATGCAACGTAGCAATTTGCATTGGTTTATTGATTATTCGAACTACTGTCACAGAATAGACAATAGGCTACTGTAGTTACTGTGTTAATAATATACATAAAAATATTACTCGACTATGATTGGTTGATTTCAGTGCAATTAATCCCAAACAGCAGTGCAAAAATCACAGGAACCCCAGGTCATATTGGTCGCCCGCGCCTGCGTGCCAGCTCTACGGGTTACTAGTAGAAATAGAAGACGGAAACATTGGGCCCAAAATATCCCAGACGTCGCCCTAAACTTTCCTCGATTTATCGCCTTTAAATGCTTTTCTTTCCAATTTAATCGATATCTCCAGCAAGAGTGATAACATATAACACTCAAAACAAAAATTCTATAATCAAAGAGCTTAAATTCGCTTTAAAATCCGGGAAGGAACGGCAAAATTCAGCCAAATTCATCCGCGTACGGCCTGTGCTGGACAACAAACAGGAAGTCGTTAAGCAACGCAAACCAACTAAAATCTGATTGGACAACGAATTTACAAACACTTCAAATGTTTTCTCCCCTGGGAGTAGGAGACGGTAAGAATTTGAATAAAAACAAACTGTCGCGGCCGGGGGAAACCTTTTGGGAAAGACCAGTGCAATTTGAGAAGGAAATGTTATCCACACTGAAGTCTAATGTTTTAGATCGTGAGCCAGTCGATAGGAAGCGTAAAAGATATAGGCCTTCTGCTGATTTCTATATATCTTTAAAAACATGGTAAATTGTTATTTTATGTCAATAACACTTCGATATCTACAATTTCATATGTGACATATCGATTGTATTTTAAATATAACTTATAACTCTTGTCTCACTATTAAGTGTTGAACAATGTTGTTAAAAAATATGGCCAACCACAGGCAGCCCAAGCTCGCATTGTTGCTATATTATTTTTTTTTTATTATTATATTAATTTTTATTTTTGCTGTTTGTATGTTATGGTATATTTTGTGTATGTGTTATGTCTGTTATGCTATATGTGCCAGAAATGGTATGATGGAATTAAATATATATTTATTATTGATGGTTAGGGTACTTTTAATTAGCAAATTATAGTAGACTTAATTAATAGTCGAATATATATTGTCAAAAAATTGCTAAAATATTGTGTCAAATGAAGAAATAAAGTTACTTACTTCTACTACAAGTTGCACTCGACTTTTCGGTGTTGACTTGGTGTGACTCATACTAAGATATAAGGGAAGACAGGTGACTACAGCTCCAACGAACTCACATCGGCTTCACAAATCCTTCTACCGTCGCATAATAATGCATCGAATCGCCAAAAAACAACAGATCCATAAAGCCCATTACATCTCCCATCACATTCATCGTCTTCAGCAAATACAAGAGTTTTTTGTCGGTGAAAATACATAATTTGTTCGATTTTCTGACAATCTCAGGCAGCGTGCCTGTCGATACCCGGACAAATTCAGTTGAGAGCTCGCGAGTTAGAATTACACTCTTTATTGTTATTGGTTGATTCGAATCGCGTTCACGCGGCAACAACTACATTACCCACACCCGGACGATAGACTTTGTCAACAATTAGGGTTGACTCCGCCTATCAGAGAAATGATATCACTCACGCGGATTATTTAAAAAATATAACAGTTGATGATTGACAAGGTTTTTCCCTGAGCTCGAGTGTTTTTAATATAACCAAATTTGGACATGCAAAACAATTTAGAACATACAAAACAATTATAATAAACGTTATTTGTGATATTGAAGCCGACTTTGTCCGTCTGCAATTCAATTCGTCTGATCATATTCCTTTCAGTTCAGTAGAAAACGTGATATTTTGTTTAATTGCAGTCGAAGTATAAATTGTTGATCGTCGATATATAGACATGCAGTTTACCCTGCTAGCAGTGGTTTCTAGCTGAGCTGATTTCCTCTCAGCTCAGCTAGAAGCCACGGCTACCTATATTCTTGATCGTCGCCATGGATCTCAACGACGAACAGGCCGACGTTTTCAGATTTTTTAGTCAAGGACACAACTGCTTGATAACAGGTCAAGCTGGAGTCGGGAAGTCAAGAGTTGTGAGAAGTATAATGCATTATTGTAACGAAAAAAAGTTGTCATTTGCAGTCGTATGCTCTAGTGGAAAAAAATATTATATATTATATATATTAAAAACACTCGAGCTCAGGGAAAAACCTTGTCAATCATCAACTGTTATAATTTTTAAATAATCCGCGTGAGTGATGTCATTTCTCTGATAGGCGGAGTCAACCCTAATTGTTGACAAAGTCTATCGTCCGGGTGGGGGTAATGTAGTTGTTGTCGCGTGAACGCGATTCGAATCAACCAATAACAATAGATAGTGTAATTCGAACTCGCGAGCTCTCAATTGAATTTGTCCGGGTATCGACAGGCACGCTGCTTGAGATTGTCAGAAAATCGAACAAATTATGGATTTTCACCGACAAAAAATCTCTTGTGTTTGCTGAAGACGATGAATGTGATGGGAAATCTAATGGGCTTTATGGATCTGTTGTTTTTTTGGCGATTCGATGCATTATTATGCGACGCGAGAAGGATTTGTGAAGCCGATGTGAGTTCGTTGGAGCTGTAGTCACTTGCCTTCCCTTATATCTTAGTATGAGTCACACCAAGTCAACACCGAAAAGTCGAGTGCAACTTGTAGTAGAAGTAAGTAACTTTATTTCTTCATTTGACACAATATTTTAGCAATTTTTTGACAATATATATTCGACTATTAAGTCTACTATAATTTGCTAATATAAAGCACCCTAACCATCAATAATAAATATAAATTTAATTCCATCATACCATTTCTGGCACATAGCATAACAGACATAACACATACACATAATATACCATAACATACAAACAGCAATAATAATAAATAATATAATAATAAAAATAAATTAATATAGCAACAATATGAGCTTGGGCTGCCTGTGGGCCAACAGGCAACACATGCAGGCAACAGCAGTTGCGGTAAGAAAATATACATGTCATATATGACTAATGAATATTCTAGCTATGTACACACTTTAATCAGTTCTTTAATTAGAATTATTTTATATACACGGTGGCCATTCCTGCAGCATAGAAGCTGGTCTTCAAAGGGCCGTGTTACACGCGATAATAAAATAAATTACAAAGATTGTGAAACCTAATTATTGATCAGTTTCACACTAATATCTACTGCAACTATTACAACGTACAATTACTATTTATATACTAATAAACTAACTAAATTCGATAAACTTCCGTGCTGTAGTCGAGCCAACCTCGTACCCAGGCTTTTTCCTCTTGGGGAGAAAAAACCCTGGTGAACGCTGGTCACGTGGCTCTTTAAAAATTTATTGCCTAAGGGGGTGTAGGAAAGTATCATATTACACGCTTCCACTTGAAAATTATACAGTTCAATTGCAAGGAGTGGGATATCATATTTATCGATCTTGGGAATCATATATATATAGTTCAAACTACCTGATAATTTTGGTTTTTGTACTTTGCTTTTAAGTTTTAAAAACGTTGTATACTGTCTTATTAAAAGACAAGTCAAGAAACCAACCAAAATCGTATGCTTTTGAACTGTTGTTTAATGTTCTCTCAGGTGACTCGATCAAGCACGGTTTTATATCAGACGCCTCTAATTTACAATCGTCATTATATTAAAATATATATATAAAGCTATATTTATAATATATTTGAAATATACCATTAGAATTGTTGCTATTTCTAAACGCTATAAGTTAATATTGAATATAAATAGAGTTTTCACGAGTGACCATATATCCTAAAGCATCATAGCCGATAGACACAGCGCCTTCTAGCAAACGCTAGCTAACATGCAGAGATTGACCTCCAATCTAAAATCTGTTGAAGCATTTTAATAGAAAACCAATGAAAACTATTTAGGATTTAAAACCAGGTGTATACTAAAAATATGAAGTATTTATACATATATGTTTTATCGTAAATATTCGAGTTGTACTGCACGCACGTAAGAGTCGCTGACTTTGCCTTTATCGGATAAGTTTACCGTACGTTTGCTAACAGAGAGTTATACTTCGACATACTTTGTAATCGTTGAGATTCAGCGATGCCAAGATGGGATATTTTACAGTCTTTAACGAGCTTTAACCATCGAGATAGCATTGTTTACACGCAGACTGTAGGCAAAGGCGATCAATCAAGGCACGATCGGCTCCCGATATTTTATAGTAATTCCATATCACAGCATTAAATATATCCATTTTGTTTGAGGTTAGAGTACCAGACAGGATAAGGACAAAGGTTCAAAAGTTAACAATCATATCAGTTTATAGAAGATATGTCCTATGGTTTTATTGATAGTGTTTATAGCGCCGACGCCTGCTTTCGTTTGACGCGCCTTGTTTTGTTTCGAAATCTGGATCACTTGAAATGTAACTCAACACTCGATGATATTGTAGCAAGTGATGTCATGATAAATACGAATACATATAAAAAAGTCTGTATTTTCTTGAAGTCTCTATTCTTGCTGCAAATTTTCAATTTATCGCCCCAAGATACTACTTTCCAAACGCAACAATATCACGGAAGACAACAAGCTCCTCAACCACCCCTCCCTCAGTACAATTTCAATTTAGCTCCCAAAATCTGGGAGCCACGTGACCAGCGTTCTCCAGGGTCTTTTCTCCCTAAGAGGAAAAAGCCTGGGTACGAGGTTGTAGTCGAGCTGGCATATCGTCTGGCCGAAACCATTCATTGCCTTTTGAAGTTTACACTGAAACATTATTTTTTGAAACAAAAGGTTTTCCCCCGACAGTTTGTTTTCCCCCGACAGTTTGTTTTCCCCCGACAGTTTGTTTCCCACTCCCAGGGGAGAAAACATTTGAAGTGTTTGTAAATTCGTTGTCCAATCAGATTTGAGTTGGTTTGCGTTGCTTGACGACTTCCTGTTTGTTGTCACGTCCAGCACCGGCCATACGCGGATGAATTTGGCTGAATTTTGCCGTTCATTCGCGGATTTTAAAGCGAATTTAAGCTCTTTGATTATAGAATTTTTGTTCTGAGTGTTATATGTTATCATTCTTGCTGGTGATATCGATTAAATTGGAAAGAAAAGCATTTAAAGGCGAAAAATCGAGGAAAGTTTAGGGCGACGTATGCCAAGTCTGGGATATTTTGGGCCCAATGTTTCCGTCCTGCTATTTCTACTAGTAACCCGTTGAGCGGGCGCGCAGGCGCGGGCGGCCAATATAACCTGGGGTTCCTGTGCAAAAATCTGTAACAACAGTGCAATTTTCTGTAATACAGTGCAAAAATCTGTAATCACTAAGAACCAATCAAATTTGAGCTAGGTCTGCGCAAATTGCTCAAAACAAAACAACATGGCGCCCGCTCGCCTAAACTTAATTTGAATTTTTGGGACGAAAATGACGACTTAAAAGTTATTTAAAAGGTGGAAAATATAGTTTACATGAAATTTATAAGAAATCCACATGGTTCAGTTCACTTTCAAATGCTTGGCAATTCATACAGATAATAATAAATGGAGCGAAAACTTTATATCAGTGGACGGTTCGCCGAAGGCCCGAAGCTAGTAAGTTGAAAGTATAATTGTCTCGAAAATATTTTATGCATATTATTAATAAGTAATAGCATGGTTTCTCGTGAAATTTGGATATAACATGCACTCGTGAGTTTTTCAAAGACCTTTGAGTTCTTTGAAAAACTCACTCGTGCATGTTATATCCAAATTGCACTCGAAACCATGCTATTACCTATACTTACAACGCTGATAAAACATTGTGAACAAACTTGCCAAAATTGTACATTTATTTTCTCAGTTTGTTAGTAGTTTTGTTTCTTAAAATGTAATATTAACATGTATCTTCATGGGTAGTTCAACTGACTCCTGAACTCTAACAAATGATGCATTAGCAAAGGATGCCGGAGAACTATTTACATCAAAATTTCCGCAGTTCGGTGTCACGCAATTCCATCTACATTACTAAATAAAAAAGGGTCGGCTCTAACTTTTTGGAAAAGATTCTTTGACTGGTTAATCTTGACAATAAAAGTAAATAAATTATAGAGATTGTCTTTTCAAAGAATGAGTGACAAACACTGATCACTTTTCTTTGAATAAGTCAATTGCAAAACATATTCATCAACGCTCCCGTTCACATTATTGACAGGATGAAGTCAACTCTCACCTACCGTTCACACGGAAGGTATGAAACCGGACGAATTCGAGCACAGTCAACCTCACGAATCGTCGAACACAATTTATCCGTTACTACGTTTCCGAATTCTCCCGGCCTTGTGAGAAAGTAGCATGAACGTAGATGAAGTATCTACTCAGCATAATTCCATCATTTGGTCAATGGAATAAAAAGGTTTGCTGTTCCCTATCGAACCTGGATTGTATTATTGATGTATAACAATGATGGTCACTTTATTCTATAAAGATGCCTAGAAATTAACTATTTCATTCAGTTAGGTCCATAATGTGTGCAAAACATTGTAGGAATAAAAGACTTTAGTACAACCTTAATTACATACATACATACATTATTCAGCTTTCTCCCCGTTGGGGATTTTCAGTGACCGATTACATCAAGTATCTCGCATACCTATATATATAAACGCAGCCTACATCATCTATTTTTACAACAGCTGTGATATTACTTTCCTAATCTGTATATCCAAACCCCCCAGTCAACTTTCCCTGTGGGAGGAAACCGGAGTGCCCGGAGAAAACCCACGACTTTCGGCAGAGCGTTGACTTACTCTTTTCACATGAAGACACACATTGAAGGGATGAAAGGTTAAAACTAAAGGTACCTTACTGCATCTCTTGCAGCAAATGTGGCTTGTTCTACATCGGAGAGACTGGAAGACGTTTAGGCGATAGGTTTGCTGAGCACTTTCGTGATGTTAAGAACAATGTGCACAACAAACCGGTTGCTAGGCACTTCAACAGTGCCAACCACTCCTTTTCTGATATGAAAATATGCGCCATTCATCCCATTATTGGTGGCAATGATACCCGTCAGAAGCAAGAAAAGCGTCTCATTTTTAAACTTGGCACCATTCAGCCTGATTGTATCAATGAGCGCCTCTCCTTCATCTAGCTCATTTTTTTCTTTTAAATACTTATATACTTTCCTCCATATCCCCTCTTCCCTTCCCTTGTACGACATTTATAGCGCTTTGATAAGTGTAACGCCTGTGCGCAGGCCTTCGACCCTATAATCGGGCCGAAGCCTGCACGCAGTCTATATCTTTACATATTAATTCTATTTTGTTATGATTGTTATGACTACTTTATTTTCATTGGTTAATATTTTGTTCACGTGACAGCTTTTATAGCGTTGCTATAAAAGCTGATGTAATGTGTTTATCTGTCTACTAATTTCTCCTGACGAAGGGCTTTAGCTCGAAACGTCGAGATTTTGTTTATATCTTTTAGGTACATGCGAAGCAACCCTTAATTTGTTTACTGTTTTTGTTCTTTTCGGGGAACTGAAGCCAAAGATGTTCAAAGTCTGGTTGAAGCCTTTCGATATCTTCTCTCCGTTTAAATTTGAATGATTCGCGAATGTAGGCACCAACACCTCCGCCTCGTATACTATCTCGATTGCGAAAGACAGCCGAATATCCAGATATAGAGACATATTCCAGTAGATAAGAGTTATCCTTGAGCCAGGTTTCACTAAGTGTAAGTACATCAAAAGAATATTGGGACACAGTTAGTAAAAATTCGTTAAATGTAGAAACCATGCTCTGGGTGTTTAAGTGCATGATTTTTAGGTGTTTGGAGCACTGGTCAAGAATGGAACGTATGTTGGCGGAGGTATGGGACATATCATTATGCGGTGAGTCAGATTGAATTTCGGCATCGTCCAAACTTGGAATTTCATGCATAAAAATGGCATTTGCCTGAGGGTGCACGTATGACAAGTCCAGTTCATAGGTATCGTAGAGAGAGTTTTAACATTAAAAAGGCTATTGCATTTGGCATGTGTCATGTCAAAACAAGTACTGCATACAGTGTCATTAGCGCAGGCTTTTTATTCTTTAAATTCTTAGAAATCCTACATATTTCTTCAATAGAAATCGGTTGGTCGAGGATATAATTTTTTCGTTTTCCCAAATAGTGAAATCTTTAACAATTTGAGCTTCAGTACTAGATCTTTCAGTGCAAAGATTTACATTCTTACATAAGTTTCTGGAATATTCAAACCATTCATAAGATGATATTTCATTAGACATTTTAGATGTTTGATTTGCCTTAATAGAATTGACTAGCTTCCAGTAATCTTTACGATTACTGTCAGCAAAAGGCCTCAATTTTATCTAACAAAGATTTGTGAAACTGCCTTTTTAGTTTTTTAGGAATCGTTTATATCACAGCAGAACAAAAGTTTACTTTTGGTAAGGGAAATATTTATCACTTTACCTTTTGCATCTGCATGCCATACATGATAAAACTCTTCCACAGATTTGCACATTAGGAAATCAGAAATCAAACTTTTTTTACTGTTGGCTCGATCTGCATTATGGAACTGCATTCTGGCCATGCATATGATACATACAACTCCGTACATAAAATAATTCTATTAGCTCGTTGTTTTACATGATTTCACTTTTGGGCTAATTTCGTATATTAAAACATTATATTGAATAGGTCAATGATATAGGTATTGTTTACTCCTTTTTATAGGTTCAGTAATACAGTACGGCACCAAAATGAAAGATGTCCACTGTTCGCCCACACAACTGATGATGGTTAAGAAAGCTTATATGGAGACTTTAATAATAGCGGGACGTTTGATGGCAGTGCAACTATTGATACGCAATGCAGTCGAGTAACAAGTTGTAAGGTGAAATCTCTTTGTGGTGGAAACAGATCCTGTGAACTGACCATTGACAATAATGTACTACTACCACACCTTTGTTCTGATACAACAAAATAACTTTATACCGAGTACACTTGTATAGATACCTATACAACCAAATAACAGCAGGTAATGCGCGCTACTTTGGAAAAAGAAGAAAGGATAAAGAACGAAGAGGAATTATAGAATGACTTGTAATAAAAATGATACGTAATTCTTAATACGTAATACTTGCGTTTAAGTTTTAAGATATGTTCAGGTACATGTATATGAGCTCATTGTGTAGAATACTAGACCCAATTCTGACCTTATCTTTTAACTGTACGCATTTCAGCTCGTTACTAGAGTGAATTGATCGTGGAACTGACCGGTTTTAACCATGTGTATAATTAATAATATTTCTGATTTAGCGCCCAAAATTAGATTATCACGTGCAAACGACGGTTTAATCAAAGTACACGATGGCTCAATTTGGAGAAAAGTTAATGAAGAAAATTGGGATAAAAACCGTGAAAAAATGCTTTGTCAGCACTTGGGATTTAACGAGACTGATGAGAATAATGTTAGTACTAAGGAGATTGGGACATATCAGTATATTGCAACTGGGGACTTGATATGTTATAACACACAGTCAAGTGGAACGTCCTGTTGCGTCCATCTTCATCCTTCTAGAACCATGAATGTCAATCTGCCATATGTAACATGTGAGTATGGCATATACGGTTTGGTTTATTTTTCAGATTATGGTTTAAATATAGAGTTGAAATTTTGTAGATATTAGCAAAATGTACCTTAAAAAGGGAAGATACATGATTCGCGTCCAGGGACTTTAATATACTTTCCCTATTTTCACTCTAGGCAAGATATGTGATAAACGGTTACTCATAAACACAAGCACCTCTCCAGACTCAATATTTTCTGGCAGTGGTTCTAGTCATTATCAAAATGCAAAGTTCACTGAAGATGGCTGGTGTGCTTCGAAGTCTGGCTCATATCTTCTACTCGATCTTCAAAGAGAATATCACATAACACGGGTTGTGACTATGGGTGATAAAGGACAAACAAAGTGGAGTGTACTTCATTGATGAAACGTTGGTGGATGGTAGTAATGCAGTACAGGTAGTAATTATTAAGCTCTATTTTAAAGAAACTTGATAAAAAGTTAAAACGTAAGATCTATTTTCATGATTCTCATCTACTTTTTGGTTTTCAAGACCCCTTTCCCATGTCGCCTAAATTTCTTTAAAATCCATTCTTCAGGCTGAGCTTTAAACCTAAGGGCATAAGGCTATGCCCGCGCGAAGACATCTTATACGTTATCCTAGACATACCCAAGCCATATGTTACCCAATGATGAATATATTTCTATTTAAAAGTGGTTAGGAAATGGGATTAATTTATGTCTCGTACATGCATACAGATAACAGGAAACCAGAAAGGCTACCAAGCATCGACTACAATAATTGATATTTATAATGTGAGATATTTAAAGATAGAATCAACTGGAAGCAAAGACTTTTGTCTTAGAATAGAACTCTGCGGAGAATGTAAGTTACTCTCTTTTATACATAAAATTGATAGTTTCGTTTTGGAACTCCCTTTATCCATATGATCTCGTCTTCTTTAATTGAAGTAAATGTAATTGGACATGGTTGTGTCTGGGCAGTTGCAGAGTTGCTTAAAAAAGGTTCCCTTAGTTCACTATATTGTACATAATTATATAGAAACGAGAAATTACCTCCAGTAGAAACACGAGCTCAGTAAAGGGCGATCGGCCGGATTTAGGAGACCTGCCGTAGGCTGTAGAACTCCAAAAAATCTCGAAAATTAATCCCTAAAGATATCAGCATGAAATATAGAAGCTTCAAGACCAATGAGGGAGGTAAGTATACATGACATGATAATTTGTCCAAGAATTTTGTCGCATTTTATACCGTTCTTGAGTTAGTTATAACAAGATTCAGATTCTAGACGACCTCTAAGCGTGAATCTTGACGAATTCCTTTCTTGAAAAATTTAAAGTTAAATGATGCTACTCTTAGTGGCTGGCCACGTTGGACAAGCCGAAAAATTGCCTGGCCGCGGTGAGAGTCGAACCTGCGACATTTGCCTTGCTAGTTCAGTGCTCTACCAACTGAACTGCGAGGTCAAATCATAAAACTTAGTCTAGTTCCTTTGATATCTGAATATAACTTATGGTTTAACTCTGATGAAATACTGAAAGTTCCTAAATATCATCTACTCGAACCGTCTTTACCTCGGAGCTCAGTTGGTAGAACATTGGGCTAGCAACCGAGGCTCTCGGCTTCGATTCTCACCGCGGTCAAGCAATTTTTCAGCTTGCCCGGTGTGGAGCCAATTATAGTAGCATCATTTAAAACCTAATGGATATCTTTCTTGATTGTAGTACCTAGCGGACCTCCAATGAATGTTTCTTTCACATGCACCGGAAAATACTCATTGAACGTATCCTGGAAAGCTCCTCATGAAAGTTTATGGAATGGAGAACTGACAGGATATCAAGTTTGCTATTCCACCAAAGCGATGTCAAATAATCTAACATGCACTGCAATAATTAAGGCATTGTCATATACCATCGACAATCTTCAGCCTTCCACAAAGTACTTTGTTACAGTATCAGCTAGTACGAGTGTTGGTGTTGGGCCGAAGAGAGCGGAAATCAGTAAAATGACAAATGGAGGTACAAGAACCATCTAAACACGACTTGATGTACTTTTGATATAATTTTTAAACTTTGGTGAGGCTTCACCATAGGCCGTTCTTTTCATAAGCCGAACCTACTTGATATTTATTCGACTGAAATGGGGCTTCTCATAAGCCGTATACTTAATTAGTGGTTCTTCATCTGCTCGAAGTCGGGTAAAAAATGTTCAAAAATTGCGGACATTTAAAATCGTATATACGTATATTATGCATTTTGTACGGCTCATGTGAAGCACGCAGTTTGAATTAATCGGTAACATGTGATTCAGCCGTGAAGCACACCTGTACCAGGCGATCTTTTAGTTAGCTGTGCTATAAAGCACCGTGCTTTCTCGATTCAGACTCCTGCTTCACATGTATACTTGGCATGCAGTAATTGAATGAATAAGTTCGGCTCGTGGAAAGTACGCTGTCTAAACCGGGCCTTAATCTTTGAATTGCAATTGCTTTGTTTTTGTTTTCGTTCTGTTTTGTTTTGTTTTGTTTTGTTTTGTAAAAACGTTCAGTGCTCAGTTACAGATCAAAAGCTTTGCAAAATAGATAAGCATGGTGTAATTTTCCATAAAAATATATATTTACTAATCTACTTTCTACACTTTTAAAGGGGATTGTATGTGTGGTGAGAATGAAAATTCAGAACAATCCACCGAGGACAAAACCCGTATGTTTCTCCTAATACCACTGGCTATTTTGGCCTTATGTTTTCTGCTCTCACTTCGTGTAATCGTATACCAACGTCGTCTTCTTCAAAGTAACAAAAATGAGGCAAGCCATAAACCACAGACATTAAAACAGACCAACCAAACAGGGAAATTTGGTACGTATTTAACCTAGCTAAACTAAGTTAACTCTATAGTATATTTGTACTGGATATCTCTATCACATATCGAAACTCTTCTCCCAAGAGATCCAGTATAAAAGCTCCCTGATTGGTTCGCCTTAATTAATATTGCATACAGGAAGAAACTATAGAGTAACCTGGAGAAAATTTGAGGATTTGGTAGAGTCAAACTGGAAGCACAACACGGCAGCGAAATGTAGTTGTGTTTTTTAGAAATTATTCAAGGTGATAAGTTTATGATAGGTTTATAATGGGTGATGAGTGAGTAAATCGAAGGAAAGGTTGATGGAAATCAGGAAAATGCTCTATATGTGGATACAACAACTCATCATTTCATTAAACACTCATTTCTGATAATCAGTGTTACAATACTTGTGCAAAATCTGTAACTACATTCTCTTAATCTTACAGATTCCATGAACCTCCAAGTGGCAACATATCGATGAACGTCGTCCAAGCTGCTCCAAATGGTTCGTTCGTGGATGACGACAGCGATGGATATGAAGTTGCTGACTGTGTTATAAAATGTATTGACCGGAATGAGACTGAATCCACACCAGATATTTCTACAGGACAGGGATTTTCCACCTACATGTCCTTGAAACTTTTATCAACCGCTAGAAACCCCCGGCACGAGTGCTGGTGTACATCATATGAAGAGGGGTGATGATCAGACAGACCAGACAGTGCAATATCAAAATCCAGACAATAATTTATAGGTTATCAAATATTTGATAGGAAAAGAAGGCTATATTTGAAAAATGGCTGGCGAAAATATTTCAGAAACAGTTTAGTCGAAACTGGCTTGGCACATATTGTTTTATTTCATTTTCTTACCACATACTGGTAGCAATATCGTCTTCAGAGTGTTAATACCAGATGGAGTTAATGGTCGAATAGAACAGTTTGGTATATGGCAAACACATAAATGATTGAAATATATGAAGAAAATTAACACTTATTTCTTTCATAGCCGAGTGGGACCAGCTTTTTCAGTTTAAAAATAAAAATTTCAAACCATAATTCATTCATGAACTGGCATAAAAAATTGTAGTTTTTTCAGGCCATATTTTCTTTTCTATATTTCGAGCCCTGTTTTATATTCTAATATATCTTTAAGCGGGTGTGTGTAATAATGTCTAATTTTAGTGATGTCTAATGAGTTACTATTGATGAGGAGTAAGAAAAAGAATATAATTTTAGTGTTTATTTTTTCTCCCAGTTTTATGTTTTTCAAATACATATTTACTGGCAATTTTTCATGTTTCAACAACTATACCGCGTATATGCCTATAATGCTATATCTAATCATAGACTCAATACATCCTCAGCGTGATGTCACAATACGCGTACGTAATACAATCAACTATTTTCTATCAATGATGTCTTCATTATGAATGTATCAGTACCCGTTTAATGTGGAGAGCATAAGAGATTAGCTTTCCCCGGAAATTCAGAAAACGGAAAAGGTGAGGTTCCAAAATGATACAGCTATAACAAGCAAACAACATTGGACGGGAGTGTACGGGAGGGGGGATGCGATTCGACGCAATTCGTCTCAACCATAATGCACGGGATTGTAGCCACTTTGCTGCAAAACATTTAGCCAAATATTATATATATTCCCTGAATATATGTTCTTTAATTCACATTTTCCAATTTCTTCCATAAATCATAGCTCGAAAATAAAGTCTCAGAGGTTAAAACACCTTTCTTCTTAATATATTTTTTCAATCAACCCAACATTTGACTAACAAGCCAACATGAATGAACAAAAGACTTTTACTAGATTTAAAAACAAATTATTTCTGGATATTGAAAGGTAAAGCAAAGTTAGAAAGACGTGGGCTAAAGTTCGAATTAATGTGGAATTATGACAGTTACAAGAACAAGTTTAAGGTTATATTTTACATGCGACATTTGCATGCAGTTTCATGTTTTAAGAAGAATTTCAAAAACTCATTAATATTGTCTACAAAACGTTTAAAAATATTTATATGCATTTGGTTATTTTAATATTTGAGCATTTCATAGGATAATAAAAGTTTTAACAAGTTTGAATAATACAGGTATAAGTTGGTAGAGTTGCCTCACTTTTGCAGTGCCAATGGTTGAAGTTTTTTGAAGTGATACGTTTCTTGCGAAAGAATTGCATATAATATATTTTGAAATCTATATTCATGCTATGATATAGCAATGGTATTTAATAAAATATTTGTTGTAATTTATCACGTATTGTCGTTTTGAATAATTATTACGAAGATATTACATTTTATACATGTGTCAAATTCGCTTTGCTTTTAGTCCTAGATCTACTCTCGTAGGTATAGGTCCGAGGAATATGTCGGTATTTAAAGGTATTTATGTGTAAAACAGCTATTTCTTTTTCTAGATAGAAAAACATCTTCGAAAAATGTAGAGTGAGTTTGCTCACAACATTTCGATTCTTTTCTTTGTTCGAAGTACGTAAAATGGAATTAACATATCGCATCGAAACTAAGTAAAGTAAACATGCAGTTTATGAGTCTTCCAAAAGCTACTTGGGAGAACCATTTCTTAGACCATTCAGACACTGTGAACTGTCTATCAATATATAAACGTCCGCGTGTAAACGAACACATGGGTCTTACTCCAATTCTTGGTAAGAAACAAAAGAGCCCATCTCACATAGACATTTCTGATCATTATTCTGAAACTGGTCACCGTATATCTCATGAAATTCTTAAATTAAATTACTTCTTGCTCCTTTGATTCTGAATTGGCTCTTAGAGAAACACTTATGATCTCTAAATTCGAACCTCTTTGAATGGTAACATAGGATCAGCTCCACTGCAGTATCTCTTTCAAACATTCTAATCCATCCCCGGCCTCCCTATCTTTAGCACTTTCTTGTAATTCTATATTTTGGGTACATTTATGCATGTATTCTTATTGATACGAACATTGACACGACTCACTCTTCTTTATAATATGAATAGAGATTTGATTTGATATTGACGTAGATCCTTATCTTAGGCTCTACAATGAACAATGAAATCGGAGTAACCATCAATATGAATATAGTCTTTATAAGGCCACTGAGAACGTATATTTTTATTATTTTTTCCAACAACTATTAGAGAGTGGAATATTCTCCCTCCTAATACTGTAAATAGCAATACGGTCGAAAATTTTAAGTCCAATCTATCAAACGTTTTAGCCAACTTAATGAAATGTAGATGTAAATGTAGAACGAATGATCTTGCACTTTAAATGAAAAATATTATTTTTTGCTGTTCAGGACAAATCACTTCACCAACAGGTGGTACCTGGTTGACTTTTTCACCTGGATCAATTGCGAGAATACAGTGGTCATTTGATGATCATATATCTACAGTGATTGTTCGGTCTTGATATTTCACAAGTAGTGATGGTTTATAACAGAATATAAACTAAAATACTAATCAGCTTACTTCAGGTTGATATAGAAAAGACAGCAACATTGCTTTTAAAGAACGTTAATCAGAGGAGGCTAGGTTGAAAGGAAGAGGATTTTAGTACATTTCATTGAGGATCAAGACTAAGGGGGGCATCCATAATTATTAACATTTCACAAGCGCACTAACCGTACGCTGGAAAGAATGGAGGAGAGAATGAGCAGTGTACGCTTTTTAAAATATTGCATAAGATGTATTATGTAATATATCATACATGAGAAGGAGTTTATTATAGTGATTTGAAACACCGAAAAGTGTGTCGAAAAACAAGACGCTAGCCGAGATTTTTAACATACTTTGAGGTGTTTTTAAATCACTATAATAAACGACTTCGATTGTATGATATAGCTTCTCAAACAAACCAGTATTTAAAGAGAAATTCAACGCGAAAGTTGAGTTAATTTATGGGTGTTTATTACCGTGGTATCAAGAAAACGATACGGTGGTGATTGCCTTTGTGTTTTGCTCATGAATTATTAATGTGTTTGAGAAAGTATAATACTAGCTCAATGGGAAGAGCGGCGGTGTGGTGTCGCGAAAATGCGAGTTTGAATCTCGCTGGAAACAACGAAAAAATCATTGTTCTCTGCAGTATCAGAATTAATATGAAAATAATTTTATAATACAATATAGAATATATTTCATAGAAAATATTTTTATAGTGATTCTTGATTTATAGTGATTCTTGAGTTAGCAATAAATGAATAAAAAAGTTTCAACCATCAACCAAAGACGAGGCCGTTACTAAAACTAAATATATTGATCAATTCAATAGACTTCAGCAATATATCCGCAGGGGAAGTGTGACTTCAAATACATTTGCATATAAAAGTTACATTTATATCGAAACCGGAAAAATTCCGGAAATTTAGGAATTAAGAAGTTTACAGCATACAAACAACACACCTTATCATAGCGTTCCGTGGTTTATTTTACAGGAATACTACCCACAGCAGGTATGTATCTGTGCACCATTTATCTTATAATATGCTATAACAGACTATAGGTATTTGTTATAATAGATATTTTTCATATGAAACTAATATCAGACATGTTTCCCTACTCTGTCTATTGTTGTCCACGAACAAATTACATTTATGACCCAATGTTTAAACATTCCAGTCTAGTGCCTTCATCTGGGGTAGTGACCAGGGATTTTAGATTATCTATAAAGACGACACTATAGACTGGAGTGTCCAGAAACGTTAGTTCGTGAATGGAATTTTTTCAGGGATTCATCCAACAAGAGTAGCGAAACATTTGAAGCGTATTAATGTTGCCTGTAAGTCATAAGATACGTCCACAGTGATTTTGTTAAGTCTGCATGGTTTGTCTCGGTTGACCCTACTCACTGGTCACTAGCAATTTGAAAGAACTTGAATTTAACTATTGATAGCATACACTACACTGTCACTTGCATTGTAACATGAAGTCTTTGATCAAAATGTACTTCAGCGAAATAAATTTCCTGTCTAAACTAGCTTTTATGGAGTGGGTTTCAAAACTTCGTCGTGTTAAGTTCAAGTCATGCATGATAAATTGAATTTCAAGATTACTCTATTTCTGTTTCTTCTTATATCTTTTGAAATTGTCGGCTGGCCGTTGTTTTAAGATTTGTTTTGTTTTAGTTTTATATATTGTGTGCCACGTGGTATATTTTTTCATTTTCATGTATATATGTTTAGCTTTCACAGGATGACAAGCTTTGTGTTAGGAATTGCCATTCTATTTGCTCCAAATTCTCTAACGCAAAAAAAGTCTCACTTTGGTGATTTCGCTAAAACCGGGCGCCATGTTTACAATTATGAGTGCGAAAACACTAGCCAATCAAAACGCTGAGACGATAATTCGCTACATGTGACAAAAATCGTCCGACCAATCAAAACGTTGAGACGATAAATTTCACATGTGAAAAATATCGTTCGCCGTGAGAATACGATTTTTATTTCACTTTTCTACTGCAAGGAAATCTCTATACTTACATATATAATAAAAAATATTCATGATTGAGCAGAACCGACTATACTGCGGGAACAGGTTTACCTTTTTACATGGATCAACTGAAAATATAAAGTGGTCATATGACAACGATATAGATGATGTGCGTTATCGAGCTTGGACTTTTACAAGTAGTGACGGTTCACCGATGAAACTGCTTGCCCAAATATTTGTTAATGATGACCCTGAAATATTTAAGAAGAACTTACAAGGGGTTGAAATAGAAAAGCCAGCAACCTTGGTTTTAAGAAACATCAGTCAACGTTATAATGGAACATACAGGTTTGAACTTGCACCTGGCAATGATGGCATATCTGAAGTTGTTGTTTTTATTGCAGGCAAGTAGTTCACATTCAGCAACTGACCCTTTACTATCTGACTTTTCTCACAATTCTGTACTTCTGGACATAATATATTTAAGGCAAATGACAAGACCATGTCAAGACACTTGCAGACAATCCAGGCATGCAGCTTTCTATATTTAACTATTACTTTGCACTTTTAAAAAAATTTGGGTACACGATTTCTCAAAATGTCAATATTACCCCTCTAATTTATGTGGATTTTTTAATGTTAAAGTTACATGGTTTAAGGATAACGTACAGATCGGTAGCGCAGGAAAAGAAGAACAAACATTAACTCTTCTTAATGTTGATAAAGACGATATTGGGACATACAGATGTGAAGCCAAAAGCCATGAACAGGCTAAGAATGAAAAATCAATTGAATTAATTAGAATTGTAAATTGTAGGTAAATTAACTGCTTTTTCAATATAACGTACCGTTATTTTTTATCCGGGATGGGGGGGGGGAGGGGCTGGTGGAATTTAGTGTGCCCTCTTAAATTGGGCCTCCCCTTCATGCTCAACTTTTGCCAGTGGCCCACCCATAAATACTGATATTTTTTCAAATGACCCCGCCCTACCTTCTCTTCAAAAAATTCCAAATAATGTACATGTAACCTTAAAAAACTTTTTAGATAGAACAAATTGTAACTATACATATGTTGTAAATATGTCGCTCAAGATGCGTCAGGATATATTTAGAGGGTCCTCCCCCCGAAAAATTTGAATTTTAGTAGCCCAAAATGGCCATCTCGTAGGCTTTCAGGGTGACATTCTTGCAAACACAACAAAACATTCTATCCTTTTTTGTGTGACCCCCCCTTTCGCCGATATTTTTTAGCGTGACCCACCCCTTTAAGGCCATCTTTTTTCGAATTGCCCACCCCTTTATTCCACCAGCCTTCCCTCTCAGATAAAAAATGAACGGTCCCTAAGACGAAAAAAACAACAACGTACACCTTTTATTCCACTGACCTCATTTTCTACTTGTATATCTGTAATATTTACTACTTCTGATCTAATACTTGGCCATTCATATAGTGGGTTCAAAACTGAATCTTCAATTTCGCACATAACTTAACTATAACTATTTTAAGCCAAAGGCTAAGAGTAGAAAATGGTGTTGTTACCATTTCAGTCGCCAATCACCGCAACACCTAACAGTTTTTTGTTCTGAATATATATTACAAAAAGCATATTTTCGTGCTACTTTTACACATCTTGCTTTTTCACAGATGCACCAGAAGAGCCATATTTCCAGGAAAAAGCGGTAGTTGGTAAATCGTTTACCATAGAGTGTAAATCTAATGGTCGTCCTTCACCGCGCTATACCATAATCCACAATGATACTACAGTCGTCAGTACTGATAAGACGTATACCATAGATATTGTGCGGAAAAGTCACGCTGGGAAATATAAATGTATCGCAGAAAATGAACTTGGGAGCAATTCAAAGATATATCATTTAGCTATCATAGGTAAGATTCAATATTTCTGATACAAAAACAGTTTAATTTATAATACTTTTTTTACAATTTAGTTTTATTACTTCTATTAGTTAGTACACGTTTCTTCTGTAATTTGGTTTCAATGTATTTCGACCATATATAAAAAAGTGAAAGTGTAATATATAGCTTGATTTTGTTGTTCAGATGAATTAATAATTCCAACAACTGCTACAACAAATCAAAATTTCCCAACTACCAAGGATTCTGGAAAAGGTATGGTGTGCATTTGTTCAGTAATTAATATATTTTGACAATAAAAGCTGGTTGGATCGACCCAATTGGTGTAAACTATTTTCCACAAACAATAGTTTCTAGAACAAAAATTTATATACATTTTAGACCTAACCAGGAGCAGTTGCGAAAAATGCAACTTTTGGTCTAAAGATGTATATAAATTTTCGTTCGAATATTTAATCCTTCGAACGAGATGCCGAGAAAAATTATTGATATTTATTCAAATTTTTGCATTGGATTGAATAACCAAGGTATCATGTCCATCCATTGGTATTGGCCGACCAAAACAACTAACTATTTGCCTTCTAGAAACATTTATGGAATCTCTTAAGGTATCGACACCAATATTGCGACTTGTCCAAATTATGGAAATTAGGTTAAACATATTTCGAAAGTTTTAGAAAGGAATTCTAAAGCAAATGACTAACTGTCGTCTCTAAAACGCATGATTTGTTTTCGCTAACATCGGGAATTTGTTTACTGTAAAAATTACTGAAAATGAAACGATCTCGAGCAACAAAAGGAAAACGCACTGAGTTTGCTATTTTGGGACAAAATGGATGGAAACCAGTAAATTCTAGGTATTTTACCTACCTTGCCAGGGCGTTTCCTCCTTTTCACTATTTTTTACATGAAACGAAATCTTAATTGTAGAGACCACAAATAATCAGTTTAAGAAATTACTGGTAGGATTTCTCCGCGTAGAAGTATTGAACATTTTTAAACTTAATTTCCATAATTTGGACAGGTTGCAAACAGGTCGCCAACTTAAGTGATTCCAGAAAGCAAACGGTTGCTTATTTTGATCAGTCAAATATCAATGTATTGGCCTGATATGATAGTTATTCCATCCAATATAGAAACCTGAAAGCTAACGTAGTAATACTACAAAATGTAGTACATGGGGGCATTTGTTTTGGGACAGCCTGTAGTATTCTTTTGTTGCAGGATGCAGCCATATTCCTGGGGAGTTATCGTTGCTTTACCATTGCAGCTTCAATCATAAGTTTCATGTAAGATGGAAATATTCTTTTCGATGATCACTTGCTAAAGCCGCTCTATGCAAGTGAGATTTTATTTTTCCGTTTGGTCTTTCTTCACAAATGTATTCGTACCGACAGCCCATTATTGTTCATTATCTATATAGTATTCAAAAATGGGCAAACGAGCAAAAGTGGGAATGACAGAAGTCAGAATTTTACTACGGCTTTAAGTAACAAGTCATAAAGCTTTCTTCGTACATTTTCTCAAAAATTATTAGAAAACAACGGATGAAATTGGACGAGAAAGTCCAAAGGAGTGGCCTAATCTCGAAAATAGCGAATGCATCTTTTTTATGTTATATTTGTGAACGTTTTATTGCCTCACACTCTACTTTAGCAGTTTTTATATCTCTCTGTTCAGTAAATACAATTGCCAGCAGAGAAGTTGATGGGACGACTGTTGCAACATGGCATATCGTTGTATCTTTGGTATCTGGAATTATCATTGGGCTTATTCTGGCATACATTTTGCTGTGGGCTCATCGTTGCTTTAGAAACAGAAAACCTGAACAAACCCTGAACAACGAACAACTGAAGTTGATACAACCTATCAAGAGTTGGATCTTACAAAAATGAACACAGAAGACAATTATCAGCCATTGAGGATGACTCCTGCCAGTAACGACGGTGGAAATAACGACGAGTCAACTTATACTGATTTGAACAAAACCAGAGATGATGAAAACAACTACCAATCTTTAACTTGAACCTGGAAATGTTATATGTTGGTTAAGAGGGGTTCCTATTCAACTGTCTTTATCTTTCATATTTAATTAAGGTCCAATTTGATAATGACCAACTAGGTCTGATTTCTCACTATTTACATACTATTACTCATTATATAAGAACAACGTCCTCCTGAAAACAAAATAGTGTTTCTTATGAGGGTTTTTACTGTGCAACTACTTGTGCAAAAATTATGAAAGAAATATTTCGAAGCCAAAATTTCTCGCGAAATATTTCGGCTCAGATGCAGCTAGTTTTCTGCGAAAAGCAGGGAATTAATTAAAAGATATAAATTCAGTGATCTATATACGTTTAAGAAAGTTCGTTAAAATGTAGCCTTTGCACAGACCTTGCGTAATGTAAGGTCTGTGAAATTTTTCCCGATTGCTTGTTGCTGCATAAATTAAATTCCCAGATTTGGGGACATAATAATACGCTCACTGTGATTGTCCAAATCTGGGATGATTTTACTCATCTTTTAGTATGTTACTCATATTATAACTAAAAAATTACACATTTTATACATTATTCTACTCTGTTTAGCCTTGTACATGTTTGAACAAATTTTGACATTTTTTTTCCAAATATGTTGTGACCACGATAATCTAAGATAGTATGAACTGAGATATAAACCACAAAACAAAGATATCTCGAATGTTTGGACAATAATAAGGCTAAAATAATAGATAAGAGTAGAATAATAGATAAACGGTGTAATGTTTTTGTTATAAAATGTGTAATATACGAAAAGATGAGTAAAATCATCCCAGATTTGGACAATGTGAGCGTATTATTATGCCAAACATGAAGTGTGACAAGATTTTCCCACTCGATTATTATTAAACTTTGTGTTAAATTTAAAGTGCTTATATCACAAAAAATAATTTTTGATATTTAATAGAGGACAAAAAGTTAGTTAATAAGTTCCTTTACAGTTTTTGGTTTTCGCTTTTCGTTTGTGAGATAAACGACTTTAAACATGGCAAAATGGGCTATTTTTGAAAAAAAGTCGCGGGCAGGAAAAGGCCTGGCGCGACACTTGTGTGACGTAGCTTATGGGACGGAAGCTTTACTTTTACTGTGTTGACTGGTATATTATCACTTTATCAGGAAGGCGAAACATAACTTTACTGAGTTGAAAAAGGAATTGCTTTGCCATTTTAAAGTGATGACCAGATCACAGCCCAGCAGAGATCGAGTATGAATGTGGACTGCAGTGTGTGGCTGAAATTTCGGCGATTATTACAATAACGCACGCGTAACAACTCTGCGTGCGTCTATGGTCTGCTTTATTATAATATAATATTGATAGATTATTTGATCTCTTGTCTAGTCTTCTTTTATTTCTTGTGTTTGAGAAATTTAATTTTTCAAGAATGGAAAACAGCCTTGGTGTGGCTACGTTTTCCATTATAGCTCTTTAGTGGTGGATTTATCTCACATTTCCAATTCCAGAACCGATAGCGCCTCAGACTGCTCAACTGACAAGCTTCACAAAGAGCCATTATTTTATTATTTTTGAAATCTTTGCTCGAAAACGGCCTATTATGCCGACTATGCTCGTAAGTGCCTATTTTGCTTCTGGAGCCCTATTATGCTCGAAATTATGCCGGCATAATTTACCCAAGCCTAACCGGGAGGCGAGTGTTCTACAATCGTTTCGTCGTCTTGTCGTTCACTATACTAAGGAGAAGCTAGAAGCTAATTATTTCCCTAGCGGTACGGTCTGCAAACTATTGCCAACGATCTAACGATGGCATTCTTTGCAACTAAAACGTCGGCTTGTATATTTTGGAATGTTTGTTGTAGTTGGCGTCGCAAATATTCTATGTTATTATGTTGGCCTTTTCTGATCAGAATTTCTGGATATATATTTTGGTTATAATTTGTAAACATGTCCTCGCCTGAGAAGGTTTAGCACAAATAGACGAAGGCAATTGTGTGTCTTGTCTGCCGCCACTTAGGGTAGTCGTTTAAATTCTGCATTGCAAACTCCAGTCACATTTTGAACACCTTCAGAGTCTTCTGGTATATTTTGTGGGCAACATAGAGGTTATCTTTGATGGAATAATATTTATTTTTTAGTCCCACTAGCAGTTTTGTCTAAGCCAGATAAGTCAAAACATATAGCGCGTCGTAAACAAGTTCCTTAAGTTACGTCACATAGGCTCGTTCCAGACTCTTGGTCGATTTGCGACTTTTTTTCACGAAAATCACCATTTAAATGCATATATCTCGCAAACGGAAATCGAAAATTAAAAACTGTAAAAGAACTTATTAACTAACTTTTTGTTCTCTATTCGAAAATCAAAAATTATTTTTTGTGATATAAGCACTTTAACTAAATCAAGAAATTTTACTAAAATAAGAACTCCGTGGTTGCAATACTTTAAATAATTATCAGTTTATGCGGCACGATGCACTTTTCGTAGTGACGTCATGGCTCCGACAAAGTGACTCTAAGTAAACTCTAAGTTACTTAGAGTTCATTGCTATGGCCTGAAAACCCTGCTAGTTTCTTATTCCATGCTCGAAATTAACAGGTTTTGCAGGCTAGAGTTTCATTCATCGTTCGTTGCAGGCTTTTAGCATTTAGATTACCTAAGAGAACATTCAAACACCAAATTTACCAAACAAATTTACTGAATCATTAAAAAATATTCAATACTAAAAATTTTCCAAAAGTAAAATATTTTACAAAATCTGTTGACACTGCAAACATGCGTAAATTAAATTTTCAAAACTGCGGATATAGGGAATTTTGCATAGTTTTAAGGAGCAATATAAGGAATTTCATATTTTATGGATATTTTATCATTTTTAAGGAATTTAGTAAGATTCCAAGGGTGACCTTAGTTTGATTCATAGAGACTGATTTTCTGATTTACGTACTTCAGAACTTAATGTCAAACTGCCTTAACTGCCCTTGCAACAAAAAGAGTCAATGTAACTCCAAATTTTCCAAATTTTCCTGGGTGGCTGGGTGGATACCTAGCCTTCTCTGCAGGCATCTCTAAGTCAGGACTAGTAGTTAGGGTTGCAGGGTGAGGAAAAAGCTAGAAATCGCCCTGACACAGTAACCCAATACCAATAGAGATGCCTGCGGAGGAGGATAGGTGGATACCCGGACCGAACTTCGACTATTAAGGTGCTCCAAAAATATTTGTTCATAATTGAGCTCCTAATATGTGCAGAATTTAAAAAAAGATGACAATGGTGTGACCTTTGATGACCTTGAGAGTTTTAAAGGCGCCATATGAGCATTGCTCGCGTTGACCTTAAATGACCTTCACAGATTAACCTTGACCTTGACCTTGACCTTAAATTTTCCGTTGATTATATTAAGCAAGTGAGTAGGATTATCCACCAAACCCAGATACTTGGATTATCCACCAAACCCAGTATTCTAGTTCATCCAAGTGAAGTGCAAAAAAAAATCTTTGAAGTTTATCTTATCACAACCCGCACACCCGATAACCTATATATACAGAACTCACGATTACAGCTCAGCAACTGGCCTCTGTAGCTCAGTTGGTTAGAGCGCTGCACCGGAATCGCAGGGCCGTGGATTCAATTCCCTCCAGAGGACCTAGTGTTGCATTTTTCGCAAACGTTCCTGGTTAGGTCTTAAAATTGTGTATATATCTACTCACTTGGATTATCCACCAAACCCAGTATTCATGGTACATTCCCTTTTTCTAATATATAGTCCAATTTTAACATTTGTAACTCGATTTGCCGCAATTCAGTATATTGGCCTATCTGCAACAGTCTGAAAAGGATATCCAAGAAATATTGGTAGGAATCATTTGAAACTTCCACAATCACTTATCCTTATATTGCTTCATGTTCTGAACCAAAAACAATAACAAAATGTTTTATAACATAGCTATTGATTGACATGTCGTTGCTATCCTTGGGCAAAATTATCCATTTATGGGGAAGAGTAAATATATTTCCATTTCTCATAAAATATGTTGGCATTTTTGTGGTTCAGAACAATGAGCAGCCTTTTTTGGAAAATTTAGGACCATCGGTTCTAAAGTTATCTTTTGCACAATAGGTTGCCGACTTTCTCGGTTGGTGGTCCGCCACATGGTAACCATGGCAACAACATGTCGATTGAAAACATAGTTAGGCTCAGTGATATTTTATCTTTCTATTGGTAATTAACCCTGAATAATATTCTATTAGGACGAAGCACTTTAAGGACTTTTTGGAAAAACTAGGAAATTTAAGATCTCTCGCCAAGGAATTCTCGAATTATGATTTAAATAATTTAATGTTTTGAAATCGAAAGTCTCTGTCTATCAAGTTTAATACAAAGCTCATTTTCTTTAGTATTTGTTAAAACTTTTAGTCAGATTTGTTTTTATAGCTGTGACAAGGCCAATAATTATTATTCTGTCTTTCTATCATCGTTTAAACCTCCGTAAGATGAGCAAGTTTGTCTTCATACGTGGCGTTTTGTTTTGTCTTCATTTTATGCCATACCAATGTGAGGGTAAGTCATTATCTACAGTAGTTTTTACGGATACACGCACAGGTATTCTAGATATTGCAATATTATATATGAATGAGAATGGGCTATTTCATTTAATATCCGTATCCCTACCCCCTATTGAGGAACTTGGAATTATCCGGGGTAACTTGATGTTTTGCCTGGGAATTCCTATAAAGTGAATTTTTCCCCCTGGAAATCTTCAAAGGTAGGATATTTTGAATCAGATTTCTTCGGGAGTCAAGTGTAAAAACACGGAATTCTTCAGGGTGTAGACTCTGTCAACATGATTTCTTCAGGGTATCTGCAACAGGAATTCTTCAGGGGTATGGTAAACCCCTTGTCCTTGATAGGGGAGATATGCCGATACAGCTGTTAAATGGAACAGCCCAATTGATCATTACTCATTGGCGAAAGCCAGTGGTGAAATTGTCTTATAATATATATCTAATATAAGACCGTTTTTGATTGGCTGAAAAGCGTGCTCAATAACTGATTGAGCATGCTAAAAAGGCGCGAAAATTGAACAGCAGAAATTAAACTTGTTTTCAGCGCCTCGACCAACTCTTACGCTTCTTCGTTCTCTCCCAACTTCCCGCGTGCTCAATAACTCGATTGAGCACGCTAAACCATGAAAAAATTATTACATATTAACTGGCTGCTAAATATTTGATTTATTTGTTATATTAATTTAAAATCAATGGTGGTTTTGCGATCTGATTGATCTGGCAAATGACCAAATCAGATCATCATGGATTTTGTAAATTGTCAATAGTACAGATAGCTTCCGTAATGCGGACGTCTGCATCAACAGATGTTTTACATAAAATCAACAGCAGGCGAGATAAACTGTAAAGAATATCAAAGAATCTTTCACAAATAATACTGGGCAGATTATCGTACTGCACTTTTTGCTCTCTGATGATTTTTTAAGTTTGAAAGTGAAGATATCAGCTGCAAAATTGGACCATATACCGGGTGACCTCAAAAAAAGTATCGGTGTTTGATTTAATATAACGTAAAAACTGTACCAGCTATATGGCATTCAAATAAGTTTTAAAGTACTAAGAAAAGGCTAACTTGAATTCTGGTGTACCGCACTTTATCTTTCATTCAATATTGGGCGAGATATAAATGTTTGATTCTGGAGTTCGTTTTGAAAATTAGCGAAAAAATCGACTCAAACGGCCTATTAAATTTATTTGAAGACATTTGCTATTTCTCCCGAGTATTGAAAATTTTTTAAGAAGTTAGCTTTAAGTTCGTATTACGGTGCATTAAATATTGTGTTGTCTTTGGGCCCCTTGGGAAATGAAACAAGCCAAAGGTTTGCATATCCAAAGACTAAGCATATTTGATGTCCCTTACGGGACCTCTTACGTGCAAGCGAAGGATAATCTTCTTTCATACCGAATACCTTATGCCTCAGTTAACGAAAGATCAAAGAATTTGATTTGGATTGAATATGCAAGGCTAAATAATGCCAATGAAGTAAGACGGCGATGGCCAGGACGTTGCAAATGATCGTGCTCCGACTAGGGCAGAAATTAAAAGAACGTTCGACAAATTTTTGACAGAAGGCACATGCCTCAACCTTAATAAAGGACGGAGTGGACGAAGGAGAACTGGAAGTAAATATGTAAATAAATATGTTTTTAGTGCGTTGTGTTGACAAGAACAAAATTAAATTAAATGTTTATTTGATAGGCCGATTTATTCTAATTTTAGGCAATGTCAAAAATACTTCTTTGAAATGAAACTTTAATATCTCATTCAATATTGCACAAATAGCTTTATATCATATATCAAAATTTAATTTCGGCCTTTCTGAATGCAATGAAATCTATTTGAGTGCAACTGCTTGTCAAGTTTTAAAGGTATAAGAGATCAGACACCGATACTCTTTTTTGGGCCACCCGGTAGAAAATATTTTTATATATATTCTGAGTTCAATGTGATGCTATCATATCAGAGCAGTTGCGCAATTACAGATTATTTGTTGTTGGCCGGGTAATATGCGGTGTCTACACAATTTTGAACATTTCGGTGTCAGAATTAAACACTACTTTTGCATTTTAAGCAAGTTTATAAGGCCCGTTTACACTACGCACGATTATTGGCACGGCACGGATAAAATTGTTACCCGTGCCACTCTTACCCGTGCTGAGACTACCTAAATAGGTAGTCTCACTACCTATTTAGGCAGTCTCAGCACGGATAAAAATGGTACGGTTACTAGTTTTATCCGTGCCGTGCCAATAATCGTGCGTAGTGTAAACGGGCCTGTAGGTAGTCGCAGCACGGATAAAAATGGTACGGGTACCATTTTTATCCGTGCCGTGCCAATAATCGTGCGTAGTGTAAACGGGCCTTAAATGTAATTTATTATATCTCTTCCTAGGAAAAAATTCTTAAAACATTGAATCCCTTAAAAATTGAATCCTCTTAATCAAAACTATGCAAAATATATAATCGTATCCTTAAAAGTGAGAGCCCTGTTTACATTTCAGGTTGCTGTTATGCTACGGCATTTCGGTGAGGATCGTCAGTTGTACAATGCAAACGAAGACTAATTAGTTGCCGCTTCCGGTTTACAAAAATGTTTTAAATTTAAATTAATTTAATTGAACTTCGTGTCGTGCAAATTTGGTCTTAAATTAAATCAAACTTCTGATTACAACCCCCGGAGGGGTTTATATTTCTGTATTGTTATAGATCGGTCTCACAAGACGGCACAAATTTAAATTCTAAATTCTCAACTGCGCAAGCTACTGTACACAGGTTTGTTTACATATTCCCTAGATCGTTATTACGAGTCTTAGCAACAATTTTCAGTTTGCTAAATTGTTTCTGCCTTACTTGGTCGAGTTTTGAATAATAGTATTGCTGACATCAGCACAGGGATTATATTTTAAGGAAATCAGTTTATCACTGCCCAAAAGAGCGCTGAAAAGGGATAGCATTAAAATTTTAACGGCATGTTAGTTAAGCAGCGTTGGAGACTGGGTAGCTCTATAGTTTAACAGTTGTTCAGTGCAGTATTCAACTACCACCTAAAACTTGGCTTCTTGCCAGTTCTTGAATAACATTAATACAGGGCAGGAACCCAAAGAAACTAGCTACGTCAAGGGATCTAACTAGTAGATTGTGAACTGGAAAAGACCGAACTGAAAATTTTCGTATTTGTAACACGCAATATTTTGATATATTCCATCTAGACAGACTGAATATTGATTATGGACGGTTATTGCATGTGCTTTTAACATAATTTGTGATCAGGATGCAATCTTTTCGCAAATAACACCTGTTTTTTAATATCGAAGAAAAACTGTTACAGACAGCGCAAAATCTTATTTTTCACTGCACAAATCAATCTCTGTCTTGTGTCTTTTGTAGCAAAAATCTCTTCACCACCTGATCGGACCAGGTTGACTTTTTACCTGGACAACTAAGAAAATACAGTGGTCATTTACTCATTTGATAATGATACAGGTCAAGTGGGTTATCGTTCTTGGTCTTTCATAAGGAGTGACGGTTCACGAGAAGAACTTGCTAAAATATTCTGAAATAATGCAATTGACATAGGCTACAAACCAGCTTACTTGAGGTTCACAAAGTAAAGCCAGCAACTTAATTTGGTTTAAAAAAATGTCAATCAAAGTACGTGCTTGAAATTTTGAGCACTGAGACATCTATTCTTGAAATGCCGCCTGCTATTATTGAAAACACTGTATTATCTGGATTTTTCTCAATTCTTCACGAAATATTTGTCTATGCGTGCTGGACTGTTGGGTATATTTTATTTAAAGCCAAGTATAGATATCAAACTTGTTTTTAATACAGTTTTTTCCCTTTGATTTGTGTGAATTTCATCAAGTTTACTTTAAATTACATGCAGGTCTACATGCAGGTTTTATGTCAATTCGAAATTCAAAATGTTTACTGTTAAGCCTTCATAGAATTTGAATTATTCTCAAGATATTTTAGTGATAGTTATTGTAAAATACAAAATTATAATATGACGCTATAGTCTAGCGCAAGCGCGAGTTTGACACACAGTTAAATTACGCTTTTTCAAATTTTCAATGTCATTCACGGGTAGATTTCTGGTGTGATTCTTTGATAATTCTCTTAATTTGTATATATATCTTTTTTTCGATTCAATATGCGCCTTCAGGTATTAAATATGTTTTAAAATGTCTTTTGTTTACGTTTGCTATTTTTAGTTCGCGTGACATAAAACTGACATTTTAGGGCAGGTCGCGTAATTTTGAAAACGGGTGTAAAGTTATTATTACTTAGCTTTGCATTATTACTGTACATTATATCTCAGACACCAGCAGTGACATTTAGTTGTTCCATTCCCATCACCGTAAATTAAGGTGATAATGTCGCATGTGTATATCAAGGACAAGATGGCAATCCTCCAGCCAATGTAACGTGGTATGAAGCTAACTCCCAGATTGGTGGAATAGGAAAGGAAGAACAAACATTAACTCTAAATAATGTTAGTGGAACATACCATGGAATATATAAATGTGAAGCTCAAAGCCACGGCACAGCAACGGATGAAAAATCAATTCAATTAATTGTAAATTGTAAGTAATTGTTTCTTTTCAATTTAAAATGTAAGAACAACATCTGCGTCAAAGGCCATGTCGGCCACAGTGTAAATATATAAAGCGATTTTAGATGCGTGCTCCCGTATCCATAAGAGGGTATGTCTGTCCGTCGTCGATCCGTCGGTGGGTCCGTCCCCACTTCGCCCTAATATACGAAGGAAAATTTCGGTTAATGCTTGTGGGGCCAAATTTCTATAATTGAGCATGCGCTATTCCCGATAGCCTTGTTTAAATGTCCATTAGGGATGCATCGCCTGTCATATCTGGCTCGATGAATAGATTATCGGATAGATTATCTGGTATCCTGCCAAATCGATGCCTTACATTATTTTTTTAAGATTGAGGGTTTCTTTTTTGCTTATATGTGACCTTCCATGGGAAAACATACCTTAACGATATTTCGTTGAAACGGCCAAAAAAACGGATAGCGAACGGATAGAGAACGTTTTGTTATAACGTTTCAACGAATCTCAAAAACGTTTTGACGATTTGAGTAAAAAATCTGAACGAATAAAGTCGAGGATTTGAACGGATAAAAAAACGTTCTATCAGAAGTCGTTTGAACGAATTAAATTATTGAACGTTCCTAACGAAAATTCGCCATAACGCATAGATTAAGGATAGCTGTCAACAGAATAGAATAATGTGGCAAACAAGTAACCTCTATCGGCGCACAAAAGTACTCAAGTGATATAAATATTATACAAATTTAACTAAACATTCTGATAAATTACGCTATGAGTATTGTTCGAAAATTCGAAGATATAGTACAGCAGTTATATTAGTTACATGAAGTTGTACAGTATGAATTATTGTGCAGTATTCTTTAAATTTGACATATATTGAGATATTCAATAACTATTCTGGAAGATGTTTCAAACCTCTTGTGCGGAAACCACGCTGCCAAAACAAGGCAAGGCACAGCTATAATTTAGACAGTTGAACTTTGGATATGCTATATTCTATAGTATGCATGTCTGGCTATTCTCCTTAAGCAGCTTAAATCTCGCGCCAATTGATTTAATTTCCTGCCTGAAATAATTATTATGAAGAAAAAATTGTCAACAGATCAAAGAAAAATCTATTGCGCGTTAAAGAGTATAGATTATATGAATGTTTATTATGTGCCCAATCCTTTTATATAGTTATAAACCAAACTTGTATTCTGTAGCCGTTTTTGTACTAAAGAGTGAAGACCATTGTGGTATAATTATCGCAGGCCATTTCTGTCAGTCTCCATCAATTAATACAGCTATATTATTAAAACGGATGCATTTAGAGTTGTATCTATATTGTGGGAGCAAACACCATAGACATTGGTTTCATTCTCTTTATTATTTATTTAGTTATTTACATTAATTCCAAGGTCGCCATTTTTGTTGCCATATTTTTTCCTACACTGCAGTTATATGCTCTCATTTTGCGAGCACACGACCACATATACAAGTGTTATGCTGTTTGAACAGCATTTTTTTTTGTTATCCGTTTTTAAATTTCACCTAATCAGTAGGAATAATTAGGTGAAGTAATTTTACAGTTTTACTGAGGGAGCGTAATTAACCCTATTTGTACCGGGGGCGCGCTGATTGAGCGCACCCCTATATATCATTGCCCGCCACCGCCTAAGAAGTTCAGCTATGCGGCTGTTGTTCAATGACTTTTAATATTTTTGTATTTTGGTTATAACCACAAAAATGTTTTTTGCGAAAACAATTATGTGTTATTGTTTGCCGACATCTGTCGGAAAAGGTGTTGGTTGCCTATAATAGTCAAATATTATCATTCGAATAGGGGACTACTTTTAATGTTGAAATGGGGCAATTTAGTACTTGTGCAATATACCATGATAAAAACAATAAAATTAACTATTTTAGATAATATATCATCATACAATATATTATTATTGTAAATATAATAATATATCATAATAAAAATATAATATATAGCTTTGATAAAGTCAAAGTTGTATTCAGTCTAGTTTATGCAAGATTGTTATTATATTTTGGATAATTTACAAAATATAGAAAATTATATGCTAATTCTGTATTATGTTGTACCTTGTGTGATCATCCCTGCCTCTTGGAGACTCCAATTTGTTTCCTTGTAAGTATATAACTGTTGATGCACAACTATGCCATCAATTATGTACAAATAAACGTCGCAAATTATCAAATTGAAAACACTGATTTATGGAAGACAAATTGATACCTGAGCAAACGATAACATAAAGCATTGGTCAGTGGTAATACTGACTGCACACTATGCAATACTTTGTCTAACACATAATATAGTTCGGAGAGAGAAGTCAGAGAACACGTGTATACAAGTTTATAATTTTTCTGCTAAATATTATTGTTGGTTTCAAGTTTTGTTTCAATTTGTAAGTGTGATAAGAGATATCTAATGCCTCCAAAAAGAGCTAGAATTTCAAGGGAATCTGCTATTGAGAATATCCTAAGGTTTGTTGAAGCTGATGATGATGTCAGTGTTGATGACTTGAATGATGATGAGAATGATTTGGATGAAATAAATGGGGAGACAGGTCAGTACTGTGAATTTGTTTCAATTTACAGTTGTACAATGCAGAATCACAACGTTTTGATATTATCAATGCTATTATTCACATTGTCAATGTTTATTTACAGATGAGGAAACAGTGGACAGCTTGGAAGAGGACAGTGAAAATGATGTGGAAATCAATGATGAAATTGATGAAGCACCTGGACCTGATGAGGACATCAGGGGTACAACTAAAGACGACAAGCGTGAGAAATTGGCATTGTACAAATTGTATGATTTTACCAAAGGTGGTACTGATATTGTCGACCAAAGGATGGCATTTCACACATCTAAAGCCAAGTCAAGGAAATGGACCATGGTGGTATTTTCCTACATGCTGGACACTGCCCGCGTAAACTCATCCACTATATTTGCTTTGAATAGGAATGTGTGTCCTCTGAAGCAAAAATCATTTGAGTATGGATTTGACTTGGTTATGGAATTGGTCAAACCTCACATTGCACAAAGAAGCCAAACCAGTTTGTCGGCAGTCATAAAGAACAAGATTACACTGATAATGGGGCCAATTGCCGAGAATGATCAAATGGTCGTGGACAATGGGCCTGCATTTGGGGAAGGCAGAAGAAGGTGTACCCTATGTCAACAGGCTGCTGAAGGGGAAGGCTATTCTGAGAAGAAGAAGAGCATAAAGTGTGTGAAGTCGCTCTGCCAGGCATGCGGTAATCCTTCTTGTCAGGACCACATTGTACAAAAATGTCTGAAATGTGGCCAGAAACAGACGGTGAACAATATTGCTGTACAGGTATTTTGTGGGGGTTTTCCAGATATTCTTATTGTAAATAGTCTGCCATATCAATTAAACATTCAGAAAGACATCAGGTACCAAATGTTTTTGCCTTTTCATGCACCATTTTAAAATTATAGCATAAAAACAGTAATATTTGCATATTTTTTATGGCGGCCATTTTGGAATAATCGGCAGGTGGCCATTTTTGACCCAAAGTGGTGCAAAAGTGGGTTTTTTTTGGAAAACAAGGATAAAATTTAGTTAAAAAATTAAAATGGACATCAAGACCAATAACCGCAAGAATTTGTATGGGGTGCGCCTAATCAGCGCGCCCCCGGTATCTTGGCTACTAAAAAAACCGGTACAAATAGGGTTAAGATGTCCAAAACCACACAAAGGCCGAGGTTAATCTACAAAAAAACCGGCACATCCTATAAAGCTGCATATACGGTAGTTCCAGAAAACTGCATTTAAATGACACTATTTTAACGACATCACCTTACGCCGGTCCCCAACCGCAAATTATTAACTCTAGATCAATACATGTTATTAATTAACTAAGTTCTTGGTGGTCACTAATGTATCTCTAAGAATTTCATCAGGAAATATTTTATTTCCCTCCATACTAGAGCATCTACACAGAAATTAATGATAGAAAATAGCATACAATGTCAACTGTCTAAATGTTTCTAAGCTACCTGCGCTAGCTATTGTACCCTGAAAAGGAAACCAATTATGCCATGTCTAAGACCTGGCATAAATGGTAAATTTTCGTTAGTTAACGTCCGGCGTTCCGCAACTTAAATTCGAATGTCCGGCGTTCCGCAATTCCGAATGTCCGGATTTCCACCCTGAAAAGCAACCTAATACTCGACCCTGGCAGCAATAGTGCACAGTTTTTTTTACTAAGGCATATAGCAATAGCAAACTGCCCATATAGAAACAGCGGTTCGAAAGTACACTCCAGCCGCCCATATAGAAACGACAGTCCCAAACCCATGCACAGGGGAGTTTATACTCACCAATATAACAAAAGAGTGATCCTCATTCACTTCGAGACATCAACTTGTGACACAATTTGTGCCTCCTGCCTACCTACGATAATTCAAGCAAGTCTTCCCCAGACATCCACATTGTCAAGTAAGCATAACATAACAACATAACACAATGGCATGTGTCTGGCAAAATCTTTTATGCTTGTCCTGCCTATTATTATCCTTGCAATTTTGAGGTTGCACCTACACACAAATTCATTCAAAATGTTTTTATAAACTTGGTAAGCAATTCTTGTTTGAGTGTGGGTAAATGCACCCTATTTAAATTATCCCAGTTATGTGACCACCAAGCTAAACTACGCAAACCTCATGCCAAGCCACTTTGAAGGTCTGGCAACTTTTCAACTGATGTTTATTCACGTCCATCTGAACGATACATAAATTTCCTCTTGTCATAATAATCAATCTAAAGCGAGTTATATACCAGTACTGCAAAAGATAAACCTTTCTATAATAGATAACTACAGTAATTAGTTAACATGTTCGGTATCTACTATATCAAAAAGGCATGTCATGTAACGCCAATTTGGTTTTCAGCCAGCATATATTTAAACTAAAGCAGGTTTTAAATCGTGCACACCAAAGATACTAATACAATCGGTGGATTTATAGGGGGCTAGATTAAGTTACCTAAACGCAGAAATGTTAATTTTATGGTCATGAGGTTCACAGGAGTACATTTATTTATTTTCGAGTCGTTATTCATTAAACTTGCCTGATGAGTGATGAGCAAAATACATGTAAAATCGACCTTCAGACCTTGGACACTTATTTACTGCCGTACATATAGTTAGCTGGCTATAAAGTATGCTAAATTGCAAAAACATATTCAACTGAACTTACCATATATATGCAATTTTACAATGACTCGCTAGATTTTTTCTCTCCTACTTCGATTCACCACGTATGTTATGCCGACAATATATAACATGTATATGAACATCCGCCCTTGAATTGGTGCATACTAAATATTCGGCGGTATTAAACCAGATTACCGCCGTGTTCTCACTCATATTTACCATATATCTAATGTACAGTAGGCCATGTAGTAGATTAATTTTCCTCGAATTAAGCCGAAGGCACGCATTGATTGACTTTACAGTGGTGACAACTACAGCATGCATGTATATGACGTCAAAACCAACGGGGGTCAGTCCTGGGTGTCAATCCTATATTAATGGAGAGACATATACAAACCCCATTATGCTATTAAGAATAGTAAAATAACGTTGCAGTGTAAGGGCACTTGCGTGAGTGCAAATATGAACTGTTTTAAAGTTCGTTTTACTCGTACACAGCAAAATTGAAAATTCTTGAAAGAAAAAAATTCTTGCTAAATTCTTGTATTGAGCAATATTATTCTTGTTTTGAGCAATACTATTCTCGCCAAGAATTTATAATTCTTGAAACAAGTAAAAATATTCGTACCAAGAATTGATTTCCTTGAAACAAGAGAAGTAAATTTTGATGAGAATTCAATATTCTTGAAAAAAGAAAACAACAAGAATAATATTCTCGTCAAGAATACGACATTCTTAAAACAAGAACAAAGTTCTTGCATCATGAATGTCGTATTCTTGATGAGAATATAATTCTTGCTGTTTTCTTATTTCAAGAATATTGAATTAGCATCAAAACTTACTTTTCTTGTTTTAAGAAAATCAATTCTTGGAAGCAATTTACTTTCTTAAACCAAGTAAATTAGTTCTACTTGGGGACATTGCCTTCTTAAGATATTCTCGTTTCAAGCAAACGAGTTCTTGCTAAATAATCATGCATATTTAAAAATAACTCGTTTTCTTGAAATAAGAATTTCTTAAGAAGGCTTTGTTCAATAGGTAGAATTAATTTACTTGGACTAAAAAATACTTCAAACAGCAATGCTTAATAGTAAGGTCAAAATAAGTGACCAGACTAGCTTGCGTATAAAAATACGCCAGCCCTGAATACAGTTTATATTTATGAAAATGGATAATTCTGAATAAAGTGATTAGATACATTGAAAGAAACTGATATTAGAGTATGGTCACATTCAAACTAACAAACTCTTACCAGTCCATTAGTGAAGAGGATTTCGTCCTTCTACATGTTCTTCAATTATGTCACAAAGGTCATATTTAACAGGAACATACTGGTTACCATGTTTATCTTTCTTACAATGAAAGACATTAAAGTCCACTAAACTATCATATGGATAAATTGCAGTACAATCTTCATCCTTTTCAACATCTTTGACATGATAGGCTTGGTGTTTATGATCAAAACATTGTGTATGGAGCAATCGTACATCAAAATAGACGAAATCAAGAATTGACCATATGCACAGGATTACACCAAAAACAGGCAGTGCAGGGTTTCCAGCGACATCAATAGCAATAATACCAGACTTTGCATACTTTGTTCCAAAAAGCTTGATCCAGCTTACTTTGTACACATTTACAAAATCAATGCCAGGTAGAAGTCCACATGAATCAAATCTTTCTCGCAAGGACAGACACACTTCTGCATTCACCTTCCTTAATACACCATATGTTTTCTCACTGGAAAACAAAGGATGTGAACTTGGGTTTTCCGCACGATCACCAAAGTTGCAACACAAGTTGAACTGATGGCGCTTTGCCAGTGATAATGCCAAATTCTTAAAATTCTGCTTTCTCGCTAATTCCTTGAAAAAGTTATGAGCAGATTCAAAGCTAAAGCAGGAAGACCTAACCATTGGTCCAAGCATTCGAATTGTAGTTGGTATATGGAGTAAGTAGTGTTGTTTTGGAATGATATTGCAGTTGGGGAACAGCTCTTTAAATTTTGAAAGATGTTGTTCAATAAGTTCTGCCAAGTAGTTGATGGTTTGCAATTTAATCACAGGTGAAAAAATTAATTGGACAATCTGAATCAGTTGCACTAGAAACTGGTAGTACTGATCATCAGTGTCAACCAAAGGACTGATTAAAAATGGCAAGAGTCGTAGGAATAACCGAGCTTTCGCAGCATTGTACTTCCGCTTGTATCTTTCATCGCCATGGAACACACTATCTTTAAGGGGAATTGGCTTGTCACTGATTTCTGAATAACCATAGTCATGACTTGGAATAGCTCCATTGATTTGAGAAAGACTGGTTTGACTAGATTGAATGTAGTGTAGCAAAACTATTCTAACTTCATATTGCACAACTCCTTCTAACAGAGTGTGCATGATGTCCTGGGGAAGTTGCTGGGTAACATCAAATGTAGGTAGCTGGCAAAGTGAACTTCTCTTTGTTAGTCCATAAGTCGTTTTCAGATCGTTTTGGACATTTGGAGTTGATGCCTGTTCAATGGCATCAAACTGTGCACTGTACGTTTCCTTCGTTCGGAGATTAAATGCTGCTTCCAGAAAGTCAGTTTGCATTTGTTCAAATGCACATTGACAATGACGGCACTTCTGAAAAGCTACTCCAACACCTTCTTTGTATCCTCTCCAATAATGTTGACCAAGGGTATCACCAGCACACATCAAAACCTTTCCATGGATGACTTTTTCAACACCATTGATCTCCATCTTACATCCTTTGTACAGGATATTCAAATCATCCACAAGTGGCTTCATTATGGTATTAATGCCATATTTCTTCACTAAATCAGCATTAGCAATTGCAAATAAATGGACGGCACAACGCTTGGATCTGAACTTTGGACATAAATTTGCAATTGTATAATAGTACATGTCCAGTTTATGCACCCCAGCATTGCTGCCCAATGGATTGCACACCTCTAGTTCATCATGATATAGCACAATACACAAGGTGTTCTCATGTTTCTCAAAGTAGTCATCATTTTGATACAACAAACCATCTTGTACATCATAAAATACACCTCCATGACAACACTTAGGTTTTCTCAGAATCATAGTTGAGAAACGCTCATTTGATAGAATCTGCTTCAAGCTTTCAAGTATAGGAATGTATACAAACTTTTCACTTTTCTCACAAATAACCCTCTTACCACCTTTCATTTTCCAAATAAGCTTTTTCCCTTAAGTCACTTCCTTTGGTTCAATATAATTGAAATTTTCTTTGATGTACCTGGATTGTAATGCCTCAGTTTCTATTCCAGTGAAAGGATCCGCAGCTGATTCAAACATATCTTTCACTTGAGCTTTCTGTTCATTGGATTCTATAACATTTAGTATGTCCACTTTCACAGAATCCACCACTTGCTTTATCAGTGTGCGTCTACTGTCCATAATCGATTCCATTGCAACCTGAAATATTAATTTGAGTCTCAAAATGATTGCCTCAGTCTAATGGCAGACAATTTTACCCATCAAGGGGCGTCACTACTATACATAGAGTATAATGGCACTAAATAGGTTAAGGTGCAATGCGCCTTATTACAGGATTACATATCATCTTCCATTACCTAAATCCTCAATGAATTATATTTATTATTTGGGGACATCCCATAAATTTTCAAGTTGGAATCTTGAAATCAGTACTGTACTTGATCATGCACTTCGCACTATTAATATAAGCTATTATTATTATAAGGTTTGACTATAGTCAAGAAAGTACAGTACTTTTGCACCATAATGGCTTGAACTTGCTATTAATAATTGTTTAATCACAAAGAATGTTTATAAAACACATCAAGTTTTTAAAAACAATAAAGTATTTATATACCATTCCCCCTGAAAATTTTGAGTTTGAAAACATTAAAAATACCATTTCTGGTACAGGGCAAGTTGTAATAGGTCACCATAGGTAGTTAATCAAAATCTGTGCAGTTGGTTAAATTTAGTGAAACCTGGTCAACAAACAATTTAATAATTTTGACTTAAAGTTTTGAAAAAGGTTAACTCTTACTTCATTTCACAACAAGGAAAAGTGTTTCAATTATGTATATAATCTGCAAACAACTGTTAGTGTGATGTTTAACCTTACAGTAAAATAATGAACAGTCTATAATTCTACTATAATTAAATAATGAGACAATAACAATTTATATAATGTACAAACTGATTTGTAACCTTAATACTTTAGTAGTAATACCGCAATCTGATTGGTAGAGGAGTGCAATTTTTTCATTAATTATTTTATTGTGGTCCTGAGGAGCGGTGTCTGTAATATACCAACTCCCCAACTGCCTAACTCCGCAATATTAATTTTCCGGTCTGTTCCGATCGGTGTTAATATAACATTTTTAATCGTGTGCTTTGACATAACGCATAAATTATGTTTTAATTAACGCCGATCAGAACAGACCGGAAAATTAATATCACGAAGTTGGGGAGTTAGGACAGTATATTACAGACACCGTCCTGAGGAGTGTAATTAATGATTTGACAAAAATATGGCTGCCTGCTTTGCAAACACGAAGAAGTCTGGTGGTATTCACACTCAAAATGTACTATGAGTTGGTTTAACTCTTGCAAGAATGTGCTTCCTACTAAATTACAATGTAGAAATGTAAAATTATTGTTCTGAAAACTGGAAAAAGCTCTTCAAATGTGTTAAATATAGAAAGGGGCAAAATAATTTATAATTTTGACATGCATATAAAATACACTACAGTTCTTGGGTTTTATTACAGTACATTTTGGCACAAACTACAAATACTTTTATGAAATGCAACAATGCAATTGCCCCCAACCATACAGTATCTATATATATATATAGTATATACCTGAGGTATTTTATTTCTTTCTTTCACCTTCAGTAGGAAAGAAGCAGCACTCTTCTTAATATCCACTTCAATATTCTAAAACCATATTTAAGGTATTGTAATTAATTATGGCTCTATCAAATCTTTGACTCCTTTAAGAACTGAATATTTTGTCATTTCACAATTTATTTACCAAACAGTTGCTTATTTCCATGTAGGAAAGTTACTGGTGGAGCTCAGGCCCAGCCAGCCACCTTGCTCTACATTCCCTAAAATTCAAGCGTCTTTTATTCTTTTACGAGCATTTGGCTTGATTTCAAAATTAAATTAAATGCTACTTTAAGAGTGTTATATATATACTTGTTATTATGCTTGAAAATATGGCTATTGTGCCTGGAATAAATGCTCATTAAAACAACCTATTATGCTCGTTAAAGAACCAGTCCTGCTCAAATTATGCATCATTGAGGAAAATTAGGATAGGTGCAAAAAGTCATACATCCTCAGAAAAAATACTTAAATATGAAAAAATGAGCCACACATAAGTATATATAACATATGTAATTAATTGTGGTAACTATCAAGTGGTAACCATCAAGTGGTAACACCTTAATTTAAGCTACCAAATAACTAACTAGAGGTCTGGATTCTTGCTTTCATGTTCATGTATATCATTTTCTGCCATTTTTGTTGTATTAGTGCCCGGAACCCCCTGACTAGAAAGTTTGGAAACTGTGCAACCGATATTTCAAAAACTTAGATATATAGAAGGCATCGAAATTAGGCATCCAACACTGCGATTCCCAGTTGAGTATGGAATGGCTATAGTTTTGTCATAATGTTTCGATGTTTCACAAGGCATGTTGTCAAGGCGTTGTCGAGGTGTTGTCAATGCATTCTAGCTTGTCATTGGTCACTAATTTTAAACATGAGAACTGTCAACTTAACTGGCTTCGATGAGATTGAGTGAAGCCAGTCAAGTTTTCTTAATCTGAAGTCTGAACACCCTTGGCTTTATACCCAATGACAATCTAGAATGCGTTGACAACACCTCAACAAGGCCTTGACAACATGCCTCGCATTACGTCAAAACTGTTTGTTGAAACATCGAAACATTATGACAAAACTATAGCCATTCCATGCTCAACTGGGAATCGCAGTATCTCGGTTGTGAGATAAAAACTTTCTACACTGGCGGAACCCTGGCAACACAGCTTCCAAATACTTCTCGTTCTCCAGCCCAAGGCAAAAGCATAATTTTTAAAAATTCATGCTAGAAAACAACATATATATCATGCCAACAATGCCAGTAAGTGCAAATTATGCTTCTGAAACCCCATTATGCTCGAAATAATGCTAGCAGATATGGTCATATGGGCAGTCTGATTAATACAGATTTTAGTATTGCTTATTTTGGATCATACACCTGGTATTTGCTTTATATTATACAGGGAAAAGGGATCAGTACATACCTGGTTTTCAGCCATGTTCATTTCCAATAATTCTTCAGCACTACTATAACTATCTTCATCTGACAATTGGTTATAACCCAGGTTATAATCAGGTAAATCGCCGTCCCTGCCATCAGCATCATCATTGATATCGTCCTCATTGTTATAAACGTCAGCGTTATCCTCAATAGTATCATTGTAGACTTCCTTATGACATCTTGTAATGTGCTTATATAACGAATTATATTTCGTAAATATTGCTGGACATTCGTCAACGTTACAAACAACTCGAAAATTAGGTTCATTTCCATGAACCTTATTATAGTGATTAAGCAGCGTTCGGAGCGAAATTGCTTTAAAACAATTGCAACATGTACACGCCCAACGCGTTTCATTTCTGCGACGTTGTCGTTTCATTCAAAATACATGTTTTTGAACAGAAAATTTGTCAATAACAAAGCACGCTTTTAGCTTTCTTCAAAATTATAAAAGATGGCCAACAATAATGTCGGAACTTTCCGGAATTACTCGACAAGCGCCGCAAAGCATGTCGGACGTGTTTTCAAAGACTTCTGGGATACTTGCTCTTTCAACTCGTGCTCGACAAGCAAAGGATTTTTATATTTTTATCCGAAAATAAAATCCAAAAATGTCGAAAGATTTACTTGAAAAAATCGCCGAAATTGATATGGAAGTCACAGATAGTTTAAAGGGTAAGGATAACTTCTTATTTTATGTTAGAAATGTTAGTAACAAGCCAGTAATTTGCCATATACAACGGTAGCGTTGTTTGCCACGGATCACGGTTGCGGTAAAATTTAAATTTGCCGCATTTTATATAAAATATAACTTTGAGAACTATATTTATACTTATACTATAAATATAGCCCAGATTTATACTTCTTACTAGTATAACGAATTACATGTATGTTTTTGCGATATAGTGTAAATTTTATAGTTATTAAATACAAAATTGTTAAAAATTTATGGTAAAATAAGAAATATTCCCGTCCGTTTTGAAACCTTATAAAAGATACTCCTGCAATTTAAACTATAAATGAATGGCTGGGAACGGACATGCAGAAAGTTTTAAACCAAACAGTCAGTGGCTTAAATTTTTAATTCGGGGACAGCAGGTGAGATGTTTGTGAACTTTGTCCCTATGCAGTAATATGATTCATTTTATGCATCTTATATGTTTTTAACTTTACTGATAGTTTGGTTGTCAACTTTTGTGACTGCTACAATTGTCAATAGGATAGTCATACTTTAAAGATGTGTTTCAGATGGTGGGCTAACAAGTGAAGATGTGAAGGAGCTTTGCTATGACTCATTGAAAGAAATCATTCCAGGTGATGGAATGAAAGGAATCTTATTGAGGTCACGCATCTGGAAAGTAATATCTCAGGTAAAACATCTAATAATTTATAAATATTGAACTTGGTCCTTAATACTCCAGCAATTGCCTTTTGCTCAGCAATTATCAATGTACAAGGCCACATGGCAAACCCCCTTTTGAAAACTTTTGCAAGCACAGGTGAATAGTGAATCAGGCCGGATGTAATTATCCATTTACCACTCTTCAAATGATTGGTCGAAAATCCTTTTCTTCCACCAATCAATTGTTAGAATTATTAAACTTGAGGGGGAAACTTGCAAAATTTTCTGAGTTGCCAACCATAGTAGCACCTCATGATAGTCCCTTTCCAATAGTCATGTTATTCCTTTGTTAACAGTGTTTTAATTGCAAAGTTTTTACTTTTTTAATATCAGGAAAATGACAAAGCGGCACCAACAACTAGCCCTAAATCGACAACGAAAACATCGGCTGGAAAAAGAAAATTTGACATTATGTTAGATGAAGGCAATGATGCTGACTTGTCAGAAGATGAAATTTCCATAACCAAAGCGGTAACGTCAACAGAGCCTACTCCCCCAACCTCACCATCAACATTGCAAGTAAAGTCACCAGTGTACACCATTTATCGTGATAGACGAGTTGACTTGGCTTCACAAGCTGGAAATATTCCAGAACAGTTGCTTCATGACATTGTGCGAGGAACTGTGAGTAACATGATATCCATGTCCCTGTGTGAACCATGGAATCGGTTGCCAACTGCTATCGAATTAAGGGAAATGGCAAAGAGTCTGATTGTGACCTATCCATTGTTACGCGATCCAGTTAATGGCCATGTAAGTTTAACATTTCTCATGCATATTTTTACCAATATCTCCACTTAAATACCACAGGCATATTCATAAATTTCAAAGGCTTGTGAATATTTATGGAACATTGTAGGATATAACCCCAATGTCATTAAGTACTAGCAGGAGTTGGAAGTTAATTGTGTGCTACTATACCATTAGAATAGTAGAATTTGAAATTTAGTATTCCATCTGAAAATCCACTATTCCTACAGTACATATTTTCCTTTCCAAGTCAGGTCTTGAAATAATGCTCAGAAAATACACCTGCTGGCTGTTTTAAGATGACTATAAAGCTTAGTTATACCAGTAAAATGTTCAAACTGCTGGCTATCACCAGTATCCAGCTGTTAGTTCGATTTTTTTTCCTTCATCTTTAAAAATAATGCTTGAATTGTGATCAGCAAACAAATTTGCATTGCAAATACTTCTGTTGTTATCTGGTCAGGGTTTTATTTATACCCGAAGAACCTATCAAATGCTATTTGCCCCTTGACACTCGGTATTTGCTTCTTTCATGCAAAGTTTAACCAAATTATCTTTAATAGCATACTGATATTCTAAATTGAAACCAATCACAATTTGTCTTCCACAATACAAACGCAATAACTGAGATCATCAAGTTTACTATACTTTTCAATTTCTGTCAGTCTGACATTTTATCATATATGGTACAGCAGCATAGTGTAAATTTCCTTCCCTGACTTGTTATTTTAACCTGAGAATATCACTGTCTTGTGCTCATATACATTGTGTTTGGGACTTGTTACTACAGCCTGGCTTGAAATTTGAGATTTTTGTACTTATATCCAATGGGATACTAATAACTTAGAATCTGGTATCCACCAAAAATAGATAATTATCCCACATGTGGATAATAGATATATTTAAGCAAGCAGTAACCAAACACTGAAACAAATATATACTCTCGATTTCAATTTGCTTTTGAAATATGACTTCCAATGTTTATAATATTATGTAAGTTCAGAAAGTTTGTTAAGTTTCAAAGTTCGTTCCAATGGTTTACGATTTTCATTGTAAGTTATAATTGGCTACTGTAGGTAAAAATGCCAGCCAATCAAATTGTTTGTTATTGTATCATCGTAAATCATCTGAACAAACTTTGAAAATAATTTCGCAAATTTGCAATGAACATTCCGAAGTTACGAGGAAACATTGGAAGTCCTATTTCAAAAGCAAATTGAAATTGAGAGTGAGGGAATACAAGCTTTCAATTACCAGAAAACAACAGAATCCCTGGAAGAGTGTATACAAAATCTGCAAATGCAGACGTGGTGAATATAATTATTTAAAATTTGGTGTCCTGTGGATATTGTGATATTGCAAATTATACTGCACACACTGAACCTACAGTATAGAGATGTTGATTAAGAAAAGGTAAGATTTAAGTTTTAAAATACATTTTATATATTTTTGTAAGGAACGTTTATTTAATCGTCTGAAAAAGAGGATGTACAATAAGAAGCCAGTGGAAAACAAACGGGGACCAAATAAAAAAAAAGATGGTGGAAACAAAATGTCCAGTTATTTAAAAAGTCCGGAAGAACAAGTTGTTGAAAACCCAAAGATAATTGACAATAATTATTGTGGAAAGCTGGACACAAATGAAGTAATGTCCCAAGAAGATAACAATGGTAAGGATAATAATCTATACCTGTTCATAGAATCAGGTCAACCAAGTACATGTCAATCCTGCATTCGATTATTATGTGACAAAAGTTGTTATCCCTGATGCACTCCACTTATGACAAGATGGGCTTGTTGGTCCATCTAACACACCCTCAAATTTCTTTGCTCGTGTCTACACGGTCAGGTGGAATATACTGAACAAAAACACCAAGGCTTGACTTACAGTACTTTGTTATTGTACTCAGTCTATTGCCAAATGATCTTACTTGTCAAGAAAAAACCCTTGCACTTTATGGGTTTTAAAACATATTACTGTATTTAATTTAACGATTATGAAAGAATCATATCATTATCTGTTTATGAATCAGTATATATAGTCATGGATATTAAAATTATATAGACCCAAAGTCATCTTGTGGCCGCATTGATCAGCCAATTATGGGCAGGCTCTACAAATCCTTAAAGAAATGCAGAAAAGCAAACCATCCCCAAGTGTAATTAACACATATTTGAACCAGCAGTTTGAGTCAAGACGACAACATATAAAGGACGTGTCAGCAGATGAACGATGCTCAAAATTGTTTGAGCTATATCCTTGCTTCAAGAATCCTGTAGAGGTAGGTTGTTTAGAATACCAATTTTTTCTTAAAATTTAAGATTGACATTTATTAATTGAGGCCCAATATGCAAGTACCCTACTTTGTTATTATACATCATCTTATCACCAGCAGATAGTTATGTTATAGATTACCAGTCCATTTCATAGGCGGATCTACTAGGGGGGTGCCCACCTCCTAGAAAAACGTCAGCACCCCCAACAAAAATTGAAAATCAACAAGTTCATACTGAAATTTTCACTATCTATAGCATCTTTGACATAATTTGTGCTGGTGGTGGAATGGTGCACCCCCTCAGAAAAATCTGCAGGTCCCCTCGATCTGTCAGATGAGCCCGAATCCGCCCCTGGTCCATTTTGAAACCTAGTGCCTAATACTGTAATAGTAATTTGTAAACATCCTCAAAATATGTCTTTTATAACTGCCTCATTCTTCAAAAGCATGTGTTAAATAATTATGATGAAAAATAAGATTCTCTTGCAATCTCATCTGGAACTTTAGGTTAAATTTAACTGCTTAGAAATTAATCAATTATGTATATTGAAACGAACTGACCAAGAAAAGTGGCCTGATATTATTTTACTTTTCAGGGGCTTCCCTGGGCTTTTATTGGTTAACTTTTAACTACATGTACTAATGATCAATATTTTGATTGATATGAGTTGATGATAACCTCATAACCCTTCCTATTCCCAAGAATCCTTGTTCAATACATGAAGTTTTTAAGAATGCACACTCACTTCTCATCATTTTCTCGATACTCCAAGATTTCTTGTTAGGGTTAAATCTTGCTTGAGGGATCTCACTCGAAATCACTTGTTACTGTAAGTTCCATTGGGGCTGTACTATATAATTTATGTTACCCAGTTACTGTACTAAATATGATCGGTTTGCTTTAAGATCATTGAAGAAGTCCGGAGGATAACTGGGAAAGCAGAGCGAAATGATCCACAATCATTCATGAATGAATGCTTGGAGAGATTTAATGACGAGTTGGATGTATTGTTGTACTTTGGTTCTTCTAAGGAAAGAATAGAGCACTGTAACAAACCTGGCAAAGGCAAGTGTTATTATTTTTAGTGATAATTTGCAGGTAGATACTGCGACAAAAATAAAATGAGCCAGTTATTTTTCACAGCCAAAAGTAAGGTGGTGCTATATTTTGAATTGATCATTTATAAGCCAACCAATTGAACAGTCAACTCCTGATAGCTAGAACTCCCGTTAACTTGAACCTCCTGCGAACTAGAACTGATATCGACTTCCCCTGGAAACCATTATACACTTACTGTAATTTTAGTTTACCCTCTGTAACTCGAGCCATTGATAACTACATGAGCATCATCGATCCTGCTAACTTGAAGCAATATAAATGTAGTATCCTGTCTGGCGTCATTTTCATATGATTCTATTTAGATAGATAACTCCATGTTCAGTGATTATGACAAGTCAAACAAAATGAAGTCAAAAAAAAAACTATCTATAAACTCAATATATTAAACTTAAAAAATAGCATCCATCTTATATTTTGCCTTTTGAACTTTAAAACAACTTCTATGGATTGCTAATGACGCATAAAATCATCAGCAGAGAAGGATAAGTGTGGTGACCCATATATGCTTGGTGTAGACTAAAATATTTTTTTAATTTTTTTGCCAAGGTGATCCATCTAATGAAGAATTTGCACTTGCTGTTTGGGAACACAAACGTCCACGAAATCACGAAATAGAAATCAAAAAAGTTGCGGAACTAATTTACCTGATAAAGGTAAGCTTTATGAATTGATGGTTTTTGTAAACATGCATGCAGGACGTCTTCACATTTAAAGGAAATGTTGAAATGCATAAATCCACTTTTATGTCCTTTTCATTTACAAACTCAATCTGTTATACAAAATGATATTCATGAAAGGATATGAGTGAGTAATCTTAACATAGAAGATACTAAAATAAGTGTATTTTCAACTTGCTCAGGCTTGGCGACCAAAAACAATTATTAAAAAATAAGGTTGGGTGTCACGAGATAAGGCTGGCCAGGAATCAAGAACCATTTGAACAATATTTTTAGACATTATAAGCATGCAGCTGAAGACATACCTTTCTTCTGCAGCCAATGATGAAAATTAAATACAAAATTAATTAATTTTACTTTCTTTAGGATCATGAGAATCCAGAGGTGGTTTGCAGCTCTCAGCGACAGAACGTGAAAGGTTTGCCATTGCTTTGCATAGACAAAACTTCAGCATATTTAATGTGCTCAGGTAACCTAGTCTTCATAGTAGAACTGCAGAAAATTGTGCAAGCCGTCCTTGCCTTAATTGGGCTATTTTATCTCCTGGATGTCGATTATCCCAAAAGCCATGAACTGGGCCTAACCATGTTACAGAACCTGGTGTTTCAAGACCTAAGCACTCCAGGTGACCTTCTAAATACATTTCAGTCAGCGAAAGAAGCTTACCTAGACTTTCAACAAAGTTCATCAGGATTTTAACTTAGAACAAGTAGCTAGTGTGAACACAAAGTCAATCTATATTATCAAGAAGATTGTCAAGTACAGTATCAAGTATTGAACATAATTATCAGGGAGGAATATAATGATATTTTAAACATGTGACTTTCTCAGTTCGTTTGTGAGAATGGCATGTCTTTGTTTTCTAGTTTGTTTTTTAGCATACAGAAAATAGTTAATTATATTTATGAATTTGCAAGAGGTACACATATGTCATCTTATTTCTAAGTATATCTAATTGCAAAGTGCGTGAAAGAAATTCGTAATTCGCAGCCCTAGAATTTTTGAATGTTTCTTAAAATTTTGAAGTATCCTGTTCTTGATATGAGAATGCATGGTTTTTTCTTGTTCTCAATTTAAGAAAAAACTTTCTTGTAATAGGTAAAAGTATTCTTGCATTCTAGGTTTATTCTTGTTTATTCTAGGTTTATTCTTAAGAAGGATATTCTTGTATCAGGCAATAATATTCTTGTGTCAAGCAATAATATTCTTACAAGAATATTATTCTTGCAAGAATAATATTCTTGTAATAAGAATATAATTCTTGGCAAGAATAATATTCTTACTATGCGGACAAGAATTTATTTGCTTGCTTTGAGCAAGTTTTTGCTCAAAGCAAGCATTTTTTTTCTTAAATCAAGAATGACAAATTTTGCTGTGTACACACAAAACACACGGATTTTATAAATATCATTGAAAGGAACGTGTATCTTGTGACTGCGTTCGTTTGTGGTGGTTAATCTAGCAAGTTATGATGATGATGCATATGTCATATGTGTCGACTATCTTGTTAGGCATGCTAATTAATTCAGTTCTCGTCTTATTTCGCGAATATAATATCAAAAAATATTTGTACATTGCAGACTTTCATAATACACAGACCTGTTTGTAAGCTCAATTAAGCAGCATAATATTGGCCCGTTATACTGCGCAAGCTACAATGCATGCATGTGCAGAACAAGTGTTGTAATCTGCCGGCATTCCTGTCTGCACAGGTATACAGTAGATCTTGTCGCTCCGGGTCCGGACTTAGACTAAATACAGTATGTAAAATTTAAACTGCATGCATATGCCAAGCAAAATTCCTCAATTTAGTTAGGTGTTGTCTGTTGATATACCGATTTCCGACAATGTAAGTTCATTAGCACCTTGCCAAAGCATCTGGCAATACAGTTGTTATAATACGACATATGGCTTGCGATTTTGTGTGTCCTGTCGAACTTTATGAAACTCTACAGAATTGTTTAGGCACCGCTTTCCATCATTGCACCCTCTGAACCGGCTGTTCAAAAACGATTAGTAGATTTTTAATAGAAACTTTTTTACGTTATGCTTGAAATAATTGCTTTTCGGCAAAAATAATAATAGCATTTCATGTAGTTCACGCTAAGACAGAATCGACAAGCGCACGGAAGAAGATTCGAGTAGCCTATAAACACCCAATTTCCTTTTGCACAAATTGTATTAAGGAGCAGGCGTGAATCGCTTTCTAGGAGTATTTCTCTGCAACACTTTCTATGCTTATCCTATAAGATTCTAACATTGCAAAAGGTTGGTGAACTTAGTGTTTGTTTGAACGAAATCCAATATCGCTCGAACGAAATCTAATCGTTCGAACGAACGCTAAATCCAAATGTTTGAACGCTTTTGAAACATTTTTCATACGTTTTTTTCCATGCGTTTCAACGGGCCGTTAGGAATTATGAACGTTCTCCAAAATCGTTTTAACGAAACGCTGAAGCGCCTGAACGCCCAACGAACGAATAACGAACGAATTTTTAGCACGTTTTTCAAAAGCGTTAAGGTATATTTTCCCATGGAAGGTCACATATAACGATCGTTTCTTCACAAACGCAATTCCACCCAAATGGGGTGTTTTACGTTTACACTATTTACCTATTTTCATCAGTAACAAAGAGGTTTTTTTTCTTCACATTTAAACCTAACAATACAGCCATTATATTTATACCAGAAAAAGCTGTAGTTGGTGAACCAGTTACCATATCGTGTGAATCTGATGCCCTTCCTGAATCAAGTGTTACCATAACTGCATCATACTGGTATACCGGAAGTATTAATATGTAATAAAAAGATGGTTAGAATCGAACTTGTTTTAACTTTAGGTTTAAATAGTGTTTCAGGGTAACCAAACACACAGTATCAGTTGTGCCATGATTTTGAGGTAAACCGAAATTGATCTCCAATGGAAAATCGATGTCCAATGGGTTTGTGCTTCGTAAACTGCTTTCAACTTCGGCATTGTTTATACATTTCGACGCCATTTTGAAAATAGTGAACTTTACTAAATATTTTGAGAGAAAATTAATAAAAAGACCAAATAAGTTAAATAACTAGAAATACACTCATACAGAATCCCCTCGCCTATTCGAACTCAGGAATTATACTTCCCAAAATTTATTGTAGTATTTACATGAAGTATTCAGTCAATCATTGTAACCATAGCAACACACAATTTTTTACTTTTCGTACAAAATGATAAAATAGTAATATAAATATTTGTAGTTATGTTATTACGTACTCTTTTATCTTTGGTTGCTATAAAATTTAACGTTAGACATTTCACAAAAACGTCAAAAATGCTCATAAAACTTCAACTGTTTTTTGAGATTATATAATTTTAAATTTATCTTTAAAATGAAGTTTTAGACATTACGTTGTTTCTTCAAAATTCAAATTTAAACTTGCTAAAATACCTTTTAGGTTTAATCGATATTATAATAACCTCACAGAGTGACATACGCTTTTGCAAATCCACAAACTAAAATATGCAAAATAGACACTTACCCGTTCAAAACACTTCAAAAGTGTCCTTTTTTCAGCCATTCGAATCCTTCTCGTTTATCTTGTTTTGAAGACTCTGTTTATCGGTATGTTTTTCCAATAGTCCAAGTATTTTGATGCATAACAAAATCTTTATCCGTAAATCTTTTTAAAAATGTTTATCCGTATGTTTCTCTCGACCTGAACTCGCGCATGCGTATAACGTAGAAAACCATGAACCGTCCATGGCATCGCGGCGGACGACTTTGGATTCCGCTATGTTTTCACATACCCGGGTGTAAATATCCGAGCGGGATTAGTACCCTCGCACGGCGCTTCGCGCCGGCTCGGGGATAATAAACAACCAGCCATAACAAAACAATAAATAACTTTTATTAAATTAATACTTTCAAAATAGTACAATCGTAATAAAATATACATCATTTTTATATATAATATTAAATATTTCATATGTAATTGATTTTAAATTTTGAATTTCTATATATAAAAATGATGTATTTTATATATAATAAACAATGGTTGCAAACACTCAATGTATATAAAGAAACAGAAGTTCAAAAAGACAGAATCAACAGTCTCAGTTCAACGCTTGTAAATGTTAAAGGTGACATCAAAATTGCAATTGCTAAAGGTTGGAAGTAGGGGGCTTGACTTCCTCTGTGCCACTTGTTTCTTAAAAGTACAAATTTCTCCTTGAGATGATGTAGTCTCAGCTACTTTAGACAACAACAGCATGTCCGTCTGAGTGTCTTCCATGGAGCTTGCTAATAGGTTGTCATCTTCGCTGTTATTCAATATCTGGGGTGGGGTGGTTTTCAACTTCTTTGAAGGGATTGGGTCTTCAGGATCATCCAGTAAAGAGGTGCTGTTTGGTGTTGCTTGTTTTGCTTTAACCGGAGCAATGGATGCATTCTTTGCTTTGTACCATGGGAAAAACTGAAGGATTCAGACGGGAGTATCCAAGGGTGTATCCCATCATCATCTTTTCATTTCCAGAAACATGGTTACATATATATCTAAAGATGAATGAGATTGGCGACCTGTTATTGACATGATCTGCTTGTCAGAATACTTGGCTCTTTTGAGAACGGTAAGACAGTCTCCTGTTGCTCTGAGACAATGATTGATGTAATGAGGTTTTATATTGCACAGTTGGCTTATTCTTTTCACAAAAGTATCCAAAGGATTATGCCCTAATCTTGTAGGACCGAAATGCTGCGACACTTCCTCCTGATAAGTGTGATATCGAGGTGGTTGCCAGAGAGTATCAATTTCAGGATGAAGTAAGGACAGGTACACTTCAAAGGAATTCACTGGACACCATCTTGGGTCATTGAGCTGAGGCATTATGCCAGAGTAGTCCTCATTGTTGTTCTCTCTATGATTCTTATCAAGCTCGTCAACAGCTTTCTTGGCATATTTCAAACCTGTCGCGGCATCTGTTAAAACTTTGAAACTGTTTTTAGTTATGTTGTAAAAGGTTTTTTTTCCACGGCGTGCAAAGTAGAATCTGATATCCCACTGTACTTTATTTTGCAGCTCTTTTGGTCCTTTACTTGGGTCCAAATAAGATTATGTGTAGATCTTGGATAAATTTATGAATACAACAAACAACATGATTTCCATGTAATTTTACTACTCTTCCATGTTACCCTATTAAAAATTTTCAACCTTTAACGTGATATTTTCATAAAAATATACTTGCTTTCTGGGAAATTACTGCAAGATGTGTGATTTTTCTTTTGCCCTCTTCTTTCAGTTCGCCTTTGGCATCTTCAAATGCTTTTTCATGCTGTTTTGAAATCCAGCCGACGCTTTGTTGGTGATGTCAAACTGGCAGCCATGAGCTTTTAAATCTCTGTTGAGAGAATATCTGATGCTTTCAAGTGATTTCACTTTATAAAACTCTCCACTTTCCGTACGAAGGTTGAACCAGAACCGGGCAAGGCAAGAATCTAGCTTTCTGGCGTCAAAATTGTAGAAATGTACATCTTCTTCGCCTTCAAAGCACAGGAAAGCTTTGAATTGTCCGGACGCTGACCTCTCCTTCAGTTTCGTTATTACATTTTGCAAATTTGCTTGTTTCAAAGATATTTCGTTGGCAGTCAATCCAGCGAATTGTTTTGACTCTTTTGAATCGGCCGCCGACTCCTTTTCGCCCGACATATTTTTGTTTATTTGGATTTCGCCTAATACGTTAGGTCAGCTTCAACCAAACGCCATCAAGTAATTAATTAGCCAATGAAATTGCTTATCGCAGGTGAACATCAAGAGTAAACATCAAATCTAGCAGGTAAGCATCAGCTCATTTCAGCAGTCCGTCGACCAATCAAAACTGTTCTTATATCTCATTTATGGGACAATATACCTTGTACCATAATGCTGTTCTCTGCAGTGCCTGACGAATGTTGGTTAATAATAGGAGCTTTTGGGACAATCAATTACCAGAAATTGGAATGAGAGTTCTTAAAAATGGCTCTTATATATTGAATCATACTTGGATATACTTGCTCCAAGCCTGAGGTCAGTTGTATAAAAGCTCTTCAATTTAATAAACTACTAAGTAAACTACACCCCTGGTAGTTTGAATGGCTGACTCTTGCTCTAACTGTAGTTAAAGTTTGACTACAGGTGCGTACAACCGGCCTCTACTGGATACATATGACAGGGACATTAGAAACCAAAGTGTAATTGCTATGGCATATTACCTTTAACAACTTTACAGCCTTCTCACAGCCACTTTTCTTTCTTCCACCACTGCTTCGTAGTAAGTGTTGGAACAATGTCCATATTGCAGCTCGTTGATAGCATTCTAAAAAACAGGATTTAAACATGTCATAGCAGATAAGAGGTCACTGTTAGTAGATTTGTGCTCAGAATAGTGGTCAGCATAGGAGAAGCATCCAGATCGATGAATTTTGGAATAGTTGACTCATATAAATGCTAAAATGTATGTGTAATCTCGCGAGGGCTGATTTTGAGGCATGTTGAGATGAAAGCTGGTTTCATGTTTTTGTATTTTCTATGCTTTTACAATGTGCAATACACCTTAAGATCGACAAATACAAGACAAGATGCATAGACATAGTGCAAAACCACACAAAAGTTAAACATCACTGCATACAATGGAAGAACACTAAAGAATGTATCCACTCGGGGGGGGGACAGTGAAAAGTTTTGGACCATTAGGTTACTTAAAAATGCATTTACCAGTTTCACTGATGAGACCTTCGTCGATAGCTTGCTGCATTTCAGACAATGTTTTCTGCAACACTGGCTTATCGCTTGATTCAGCGTACGATAATATTGTTGGTATCCAGGTGCCAACCAAGCAAAGCTTCATGTTTTTGCAAAACTCTACATTGTCAAGAATTCGGCACATCTCCATTCTTAGCTATAATCAAAAAGGGAAACTGGGTAAAAATCTAACATGATATAAAATCATTTTACTGCTGACAAAGGAGCTACATATGAGGTAGTTGCTGAATATTTCCCACCCATGCATTCCTATAATTCAGTTAAATTTATGCAAGGGTAACATGCTTAATACATACCAACATTAGTTAAATAATAAAGTAGGGTGCATTGCCAGCAAAATAATTAACACACAAGAGTACTCTGTATTATATTTGACAGCTTGTATTATATTTGCTGAAGTATGCAAATCCCCCTCCCCCGAAACACTGTTATAGGATCCCCCTGACATATGTCATCAAAACAAGCCTAGAGTAAATAACTATAAAACTTACATATGCTGGTCGAAGCAATACAGGGAAACTTCTTATTATCGTTTCAACTGGTTCCGTTCCCGTCAATATCGTTTTCCTTCGCAAGGGATACGTATATCCCTCATTCAACCTTTCTAGCCCGACTAACTTTACGCAACTGACCAATTTTTTTCCTTCATTGTGTCTTCTTGCTTTGTATCAACGGAAGGCACCACAAGCCAAGGATGATCAGTTTTCCGCTTCTTCTGGACATGGCTTTCTGAAGACGTCTTTTCAGTGGGATCTTTTCAATGCCAATTTTTGCAACCGTTTCATTCTATTCTTCATTTGTATCTCCCATGAACCCTAATACAATCAATTATACACCAATTAAAAGAGTATGCTTTTAGTACTCTCTGCCCCCCCCCCCCTCCTGAATATAGTTTCTAACTAAAAATAGTTTCAACACAATTAAAGTGGTCTTGGACAAAAAAATCCAGTATTACTCATTTTTTTAAATGAAAAAATACAATCGTTACAGTCTTCTTTATCATATCTGTATAATTTTAAACGCAAAAGTATACGCAAAACATAGATATACAGCTTATCCCGCACCTTCTTAGGGTAAAACCAAGATTTTACTCTGAGCAAATAATGGTATGTGGTTGGTTGATTCTATTGTCCCTTTCTTCTATTATATTGTTTTATATAAGTTGTTCCAAAATATGCAAAAAAACTTTAAACTCGGTTTTCTCAAGTGATCATTTTACAAGTTGCCGAACACTATACTCACTTTAATACTGAATCAATCAGCCCAAAAATCTTAGTGTTGTATAATTACGATAAAGCTATGATCTGAACCTCAAAAATCATAAAAAATTAGCGTATTTTGTTACAAAAAGGAAATTAATTGAACGAATTTTGGCATCGTTTCAAACAAATTAAATGTTTGAAATAATAAATTATAAATATATATATTTTTGAGGTTCACATATTGGATATACCAATTGGCTATACTTTAAACCAAATTTCATATTTTTCTATTCTTCACTTATTTTGCTATTCTGTTCCGAACAAGCTTCCTTCGTCAGCCTGTTGGGGGTGTTTCTAGGTACCCATAGTATCAGTACATATGCAGTTCATGCATTTAATGTCAGGATATGATATCGTATTATTTCCATCCAAAATATATTTGAAAATGCAGACACTGACAATTTTTATGAATTTTGTCCAAGGCCACCTTAAACGTAGTACTTTAATGTTACACCACTTTTGCGACACTGGGAAGCAAGATGAAAAACTTTGTCATAACAGCAAAGCTCAAATACAAATGTACTAGCTAGATTGCTTATTGCCACATATTCTACATATTCTATTTCGCTTACCCATTCATTACAACTTTGTCCAATTGTTGGATCCTTCAAGAACGTAAACTTGGTAACTATTTCTGTGCTATCAACTGCCTCTCTGCTTCTGTTGGGTACCTGGTGTAAGTAGCCACCAGAGTACCGATATCTCTGATAAATTAATTCCTCTGACTTGCATAAAATGACTTTGCGTCTATCCCTAATTGAACATTCAGTGAGAACTAAAAAGTTATTAGTTATTTACCCTGAACCTGTAGGAATAAAACCAGCATTGCAAAGATCTGGATCAATAAAGATTCCTAATAGTTTTTGTTGCGTTAACTTAGGGGACTGGCACTAATTGTCTGTAAAACAAAGATGGCGGCCACTGCCAAACATGTGTTTTGATCGGATTATGTATATTATGTATATTTAAAGGTTTAAATTATTTTTATTTGTTAAAATGACGGACGTAGTTGGACAATCTTCAGATTAACATTATATCAAAATAAATCCTGAAAACCTACGGTCCGTCGTTGTGTGTTAAATAGTGAACTAAGGAAACATCATCTGAAGATTGGTCGCTATTGATTTTGTAAAGATTGGGAACTAAAAGGTTATGTAGACTTATGGTTGTTAATAAATGTTCGAATAATATTTGTTTATACAATGTCATTGGATATAAAGGAGCAGATGGAAAAGGCAAAAAATGTTCGTCGTGCCGCTAAAGGAAAGTTAACTCGAGCTATAAAAACTGTAAATGCCTTACTGGAAGCTGAACGGCCAGTTCAAGAAATTAAGGATGTATTAAAGGAAGCAACGGATGCATACTCAGCGTTAGTTGCAAAACATGAAGAATATACAATGTTTTTAAATGATGAAGAATACAATGAAGCCGAAGCATGGTTAAATCAGGGGTGTATTGGAGGGGGGGCTCGGGGGGGCTCAGCCCCCCTTGTTAAAATTCTATGTCAAGTTGGGGGGGCTCAGCCCCCCTTTATAATTCTTAGAGATCGCATAATGTCAATGTTTGTAACTGTTCATTTTAAATTATTTAATCCGGCATGCACTTCTAACAAGTATATGATTTCATATAGCCTTTTTTCGATCATTCCTATACCGTTAATGCAAACCACTAGGTGCCTATAACATGAAGTAGTTCCGTGGTCGTTTATTTTAACCACTGATACAAGCAGCATGCGCTTCCTGTTTGTTTCATTTGTTATGTATATATGCATGAAAGCAATTGAAATCAACTAATCAAGCCGAAAGGTAAGTCAAACGTTTTTTATAGGTTGTATTCCTCGATTTTGGTATTACAACTGCATTGTATGTATTTATTAGCTTTTTGTTCGAGATTTTATTGTGTAACCTGCACGTATAAAACTATAAATTATCCTCACTATGTTGTATCAAAATTAAAATATATACAAACGAAAAAATGTTATACCTAGTATTATTTTGTGATTTTGTACTTGTTACTTGTTAGTTCAGCTGTACTGAATAAACAATAAAGGTACACATATCAAATGATAGAAAATAATAAACTGATTATAATCATTATATAAAAATTCTTACTGTTCAGATATAGAATTAATCAAATTCCACCAGTGGGTATAAACTATAAACAACAATGGAAACTGAAAATGGAAGTCAACCACCGGCCAAAAGGAAAAAAGTTCAGAAAAAATTAACAAGCTTTTTCTCAACTAATGCATTTAGTCACTCAGAAAACGAGCAATCAATTGAATTGAGTGAGCCAACCAGTAGTACAAGTAGCCAACCTGAATTAGATCATGTAGATATTTCACAAAAGAATTTGAAAGATTACAATTTAAGTGAAAGTGCAACAGATATTGTCGAGACTGGTCAGAGTGGTTCCACTGACAATGCTAGTGCTTTAGCTAACCAATCTTGCAAAACTTCCATAATTTCCCCAGGTACATACCCAAGTTGTTGGTCATCAGACCAATACTACTACTTTATGACGACATACCCATGGATTATATGTGAAAATGGAAATATTGGTTGCAGCATTTGCAAAGAGTGAAACTGCTGGGTCTAGGAGCATCTAGTGCGCAAAGTAGACACTTGAGTAGTGAATGGAGTACATGTTCTGTGCGCAGGGATGGAGAGAAGGCAGTAGCACAGAAAGCATTGCGAAAAAGATACAAAAACACACAATCTCAGGCGCACATTGCCGCCAGTAACATTATAGCTGAACAAAAAGAAAGAAAAATTGAGACTGCATCACTCAAGAGTGTTGAACATTCAAGAGAACTAACAGAGAGATGTTTGCGGACCGCATATTTTGTTGGCTACCATAACCGACCATTCACGGACTATCCAGAACTTGTCACACTGCAGAGCACAAATGGGATTGAGCTTGGTCAATTTTACATTCCAGGTTCAGTTGCACGCAGATGATTGAATGTATCGCGGACACTATGAGAAAAAAAATGTAAAACAATTAAGGACAATGACAGAAAAATCGCTATTATTACTGATGAGTCAACGTCTTTATCAAAGAAAGCATGTCTTATTATTTACATACGTGCAGTAATTTTTGAAGTTCCTGAGAACGTTTTTCTTGACATCCGTGAATTAGAAGGTCAAGATGCAGAATCTATCGTCAAGTGTATTCTTACGACGACGCTGTCAGAGTTCGGGTTCGACGAGGATTACTTATCGAAGAATCTCATTGCATTTACAAGCGATGGAGCCTCTGTCATGCTTGGAGTACATAGCGGCGTAGGGGCAAGGCTTAAGGAAAAATTCCCTGCCTTGCTTCTGTGGCACTGTCTAAATCACCGCCTAGAGCTGGCTATCTCAGATGCAGTATCGTCAATAAATGGCTTCTATCCAATACAAGCATTTTTCGATAAAATATATTCTGTGTACTCCTATTCTTCCAAGTTACAACGGCAACTTTGTGAAATATCAACAGACCTTGACTTACAGCTGAAGAAGATTGGCAAAATTTTTACTGTTCGCTGGATCGCGTCATCCTATAGAGCTGTCAAAGCTTTATGGAATGACTACCCAGCTCTCTATGCCCATTTTAAAAAGCTTTCAGAAGACATGTCCGTTAAACCTACCCAACGTGCGACTTACCAGGGAATTGTTAAGAAGCTATCAACAAGAGAATTTGTCGAGGATGTGGCAATCGTTAAAGATTGCTTGGCTCAATTATCCATCCTCTCAGAAGCGTTGCAAACGCAACAGTTCAGTTTGATTGAAGCAAATAGACATCTGAAGTGGACATTAAATGCGCTGTTCAGAATTAAAGAAGCAATTCATGAAGGAAAGTACACCTTTCAGGCAACAACCGGAGATCATGCTGCATTTAAAGGGGTCTCTTTGGAAGCTTTCTTATCAAGAAGGGGATATATCTCTTTCGATCGAAAGCAGTTCATCCAAGCATTAATTGACAATATTAATTCAAGAATGCTTAACTCCAATAATGAAGCAGCAATAAAGAATTTTGAAGCATTAATTCCAGACAAGTGGCCTACTCTGGAATATTCTCCATGGCTCGAAGGAGAAACGGCCATTCAAGGAATTTGTCAAAGGTTTCAAATACCTGAATATGGTATCATACCAGCCTTTCGGGAATACTTCAATGATCCGAGAAAAATACCCAAGATCATTAACGATAAGCTGATACAGAGCATTATGTATACCATTCCCGTCAGTTCCTCTGAAGCAGAAAGAGGTTTTTCGCAAATGAACCTTGTTTGTTCACCAATACGCTCCAAACTTACGGTGTTGCACATGTCATCGCTTTTGTTCATCAGCATCAACGGCCCACCTCCACACCTATGGAACGCAGACTCTGCTGTGTCAAATTGGCTCCTTAAACACAGATGTGCAACAGATACAAGAAGTAAAAAGGCAAAACTTGTCTCGTTATCTAGTTTAAATTCTGTCCAGACAATTTTTACGTAATTAACGTTTTGTATTTAAGTTTTATATTATTATAGACTTGAAGTGTTTAATGACTAACGTTACAGTTTATTAAAGTTTTGTATTAGAGTTTTAAAAATCAGCCGTTCTGACAAAGTTCGACTTTCTTTTAACTTTAATTTTTTTTGCCCTGTTGGTAATGTATACCAGAGAGCCCCCCTTGTTAAAATTTTGGCAATACACCCCTGGGTTAAATGAATGTTCAAGTGAGTTTACCCAACTGTCTATTGTTACCACTAAAATCAGGTGAAGAAGAAAATGCAGCCAGCATTCAAATTATGGCAACTATTCAGCCTATTGCTAACCTTTCCAGTGACAATGTTCCCTCAAGTGAAGCTCAGTCAACCGAAGCTGAAAATAGTAATCAAGTAAATCATGACAACGCCCTCAAACTCATTTTATGTAAAACATGAAAGGCCGAAACTGCCAACCTTTTATGGAGATGTCAGAAAATATTTCATATTCAAGTCTGATTTCCAACATGCCATTGAGAATCATTGCTCAGAAAGAGATGCTATCACTATTCTTCGGTCATGTATGGGCCCTGAACCCGCCAAGCTTATCGAAGGAATCACATCTGATCTTAAAGCCGCCTGGAAGTACCTGGACCGCAATTATGGAGATACTAGGGTCATCTTCGACACAATTACTGCAGATCTTGAAAGATTTAAACCCCTTCAGTCAGGTGATGACCATCACTTTTGTGAGTTGGTCAACCTTGTTCGAAAGTCATTCAATATACTGAAAGAGGTAAAAAGACCTCAAGATATGGATAACACCTATGAGGGGTGATTTCCGCCAAAATTCCACTTTACATTATGTAATTAACAGAGGCATTTTGTTAACCTGCTTGGTATTCTATTATGCTGTTTTGCATTTCGATGTGCCGTTTCGTATTTCTTTATGCTGTTTTGCATTATATTATGCCGGTTCGTATTCATTATGCCGTTTCGTATTTCATTATGCTGCTTCGTAATTTGCTTTCATTATATTTCATTATGCTTACGTCATGTCCTGCATGACTCTCAGTAACATGTTTTTGCACAGAGGAAGGAAATTATTTGTTGCGGAAGTGGAAACACTGCCGCTAATTTTGTAAATCAACATGGCGAACAGAGAGGAAGGACACATAAGTCGTGCAATGAGTTTACTTCGTGAAGCTGCGGCCGTGCTAACTCAAAATTCACCAGAAGACATAGAAAATGCTTCTTTAAATAGCGGGAGTACCCTGAATGCGGCGGAAATACCGCTAATATCGACATCGTCAACGCCTGTGACTACACGTGCCAATACACCAAACACAGCCGGAGTGCTTGGTAATTTTCGCACCCTTTTTGCCCCATACGCAAGTACATATTGCACGAATTATGTGTCCTTCCCAGTGAACTTAGAGTTCACTGGTCCTTCCTCTCTGTTCGCCATGTTGATTTACAAAATTAGCGGCAGTGTTTCCACTTCCGCAACAAATAATTTCCTTCCTCTGTGCAAAAACGTGTTACTGAGAGTCATGCAGGACATGACGTAAGCATAATGAAATATAATGAAAGCAAATTACGAAGCAACATAATGAAATACGAAACGGCATAATGAAATACGAACCGGCATAATAGAATGCAAAAACAGCATAATGAAATACGAAACGGCACATCGAAATGCAAAACAGCATAATAGAATACCAAACAGGAAAACAAAATGCCTCTGTTAATTACATAATGTAAAGTGGAATTTTGGCGGAAATCACCCCTCATAAACACCCACATCTTTTCATTAATTGAGCGAAAAATGACAGACGATGACCTGAAAGTCTGGTCCCGCCATATTTATGTACAAGAGATGGAACCCTCACTTGTTAATTTACTGAAATGGATGGAGGAAGAAATGACTGTGCGACAACGCTCTGGTGCTACAATCAGAAAAGGCAGCAGTTCCTATCGGCATAGTGTTCACACTGTAGGTAGTGGACATAACAATCAATATTCAGTAACTTATAACGACAATAATGGTAAGCCCTCAACATCTGACAACCCGAAGACCCAATGCTATGTTTGTAAAGAAATGCACTATGTTGATCAATGCCCTCGATTTAAAGCTATGACACCCAAAGAGCGATGGGAAATTGTGAAAGAGCAAAGGGCGTGCTTCAGTTGTCTCAAGCGAAGTAGAGGTCATACAGTCTCAAACTGTCTGCGAAAGAAGGAATGCCAGGAGAAAAACCGTGACGGTTCCATGTGCAAGAAGCCTCATCACAAACTCCTTCATGATAATACAAGTCCAGATTCCAAAAATGTTGTTTGGTTCATACAAGACAACAGCGAAGCTGTTCTACCTGTTATTGCTGCCACCATTAAAGGTCCTAACAACAAATGTGGAATGGCGAGTTTATTCTATAACAGTGGTACACAAGTCAGTATGATTAGAGATGCATTTGCTGAGGAACTGGGATTAGAGAGCAAGCCTGTAACTATCTTCATTGCCAAAGTAGGAGAAACTGAACAAGAATTGAACACTAACGCCCGTATTCTAAAAGCTCACTCACACTCACACTCAATGAGTGGAGGTTCAATCTGAGCTTTTCATGAGTGTCAATGCTGTTTTTTAATAACTGGAGGGTGAGTAGTCACATAGTAAGGTACGGCACTAACCCTCCCGCTATTCAAAAACAGAATTAACACTCAAGAGAAGCTCAGATTGAACCTCCACTCATTGAGTGTGAGTGTGAGTGAGCTTTTAGAATACGGGCGTAAGTTGTACAAAGTACCGATTTCTGCATTAAATGGGAAGGCGATTCAAACGATTGAAGCAGTGGGTATTCCTCAAATCTCACACGATACAACAACAATTAACGCCAACCAAGTATCAGAAATGTTTGGTCTACCGAAGAATGAATTTCATAGAAAGCCCGGACCCATTGACATTCTAGTTGGAATAAACTAAGGTCAAGAATGGTCTTGCTGCGCATAAGAGTCCGTTAGGATGGGTTGTATTTGGAGTGAAGTCCCAAAGCTCGGGTCCTGAAGTGAAGCCAGTTCTCCACGTTAGGTTTGCCCCACCTTTGGACATAAGTGAATTCTGGAAGACGGAATCAATGGGAGTATCTGTGTCACCTTGTACATGCGAAGCAGCGAAAATGTCAACACAAGAACGGGATGAGATGAAGATAATCGAAGAGTCATGCAGTCTCGAAGATAATAAATGGACAATAAAATACCCTTGGAAAAAGGACCCAAACCAGCTGCCCAACAACCATACGCAAGTAGTCAATAGGATGAAAAGCACTGAACGACGCCTGCTTTCAAACCCAGATCACGCAGAGAGCTACAACAGCCAAATAAAGGAGATGGAAGAAATTAAGTTTTCTAGAAAGCTGACGAAGAAAGAAATCAACGAATGGGAGGGACCTGTGTATTACATTTCCCACCACGCGGTCATTCATCCTGAGAAAAAGAGTACACCCGTAAGGATCGTGTTTAACAGTTCAGCAACATACGATGGTCATACACTCAACGATTACTGGTACAAAGGACCAGACCTGTTGAACAATTTATTTGGCGTCATCCTCCGCTTCCGAGAAAACCTGATAGCTATTGCAGGAGATATTTCAAAAATGTATCACATGGTGTCTATCCCATTAGCTGACCAACATGTTCACCGGTTTGTCTGGCGAAGCTGTGAGACCGAAAGAGAACCGGACATTTACGCAAAAACGGTGTTAACATTCGGAGACCGACCAGCCCCTGCCTTGGCCACAACTGCAATGCGGAAGACAGCGAGTATGAAGGAAGATGTTAAGCCTAGAGCTGCTGAAGCAATTGTCAAGAATGCTTATGTCGATGATATATGCGATTCCGTTTGCAATGTCAAAGAAGCAAAAGATCTTACTTCTGACATCAACGAAGTGCTTGAATCTGGATGTCAAATACACCAATCAACGAAGAAGAATTTGTAGTGGATGAGCAAGTGATAGTTGGCAGTAAAGAAGATGCCGAAATGGTCCTTGGAACTGTTTGGACACCAACTGAAGACCAACTTTCACTGAACGTTAAAACCGAGTCTGCAAACAAGACAACCAAGCAAAATCCTTTCCTTCCATCCAGGTTAACAAAACGGAAAATCTTAAGTAAACTATCTTCGATCCAATTGGAGTTGCAGCAGCCATTGTCATTAAGTCAAAGATTGCCTTGCAAGAACTATGGCAACTCGGATTGAATTGGGATGACGACGTTCCACCTGCCTGGATTAAAATCTTTGAAGAAATGACAAAACTCAATGATATCACATTCGACCGTTGTCTCACGCCGTCCGAAGTCTCGGAAAAGCCCTGTCTTGTCGTATTTTGTGATGCATCCGTTTGGCCTTCGGTGCAGTTGCCTATATAAGATGGAAGAATAAAGATGGAAAGTTCAGTGTAAGATTTGTCGCAGCTAAGTCAAGGGTTTCACCTCTCAAAGAGCTCACAATCCCTCGCCTAGAGCTTCAAGCAGCTGTGATAGGAAGTCGCCTCGGGAAAGCCATCCAAGATGAATCTCGCTTCGAATTCGAAAGAGTGCGCTATCTGACAGATAGTAGAGTCGCTCTAGCGTGGATTCAAGGACAGAGACGCAATTACAAGCCATTTGTTTCGTCGAGAGTAGCGGAAATTCAAAGTAACAGCGAGCCCTTGGATTGGTCACACTGTCCAACCGATGTCAACGTTGCCGATGATATAACAAAGGGAATTCCCGTCGAAGAAATCAACCTAAGATGGCTACCAGGTCCAAAATTCCTGCAACTCGCAGAAGAGCAATGGCCAACCCAACGAGGCATACCTAATATGAAAGAAGTCGATAAAGAAAGAAGAAAAGTCACTGTTACATGTGCGACATCGTCCTGGAAACGTCTTCTTCGAACCATCGCTTATGTCCTTCGATCCTGCTTTAAAGTCCGTGCGAAGTTATCCCACAACAAGGACTCGCCCACGAAATTGAAAGCGCCGAAGAATATTGGTTAAAGAATGCTCAAATCGACCTTGTTAAGCGAACGAATAGAGGAGATTTCAAGACCCTGACCCCATTCGTGGATGCAAAGGGTATCATCCGAGTTGGTGGTCGCGTCAACCCACGACTTGTCTCGTATGAGAACAAACGACCAGCCCTACTGCCCCGAAAACATTGGATCTCGGTTCTCGTCACCCGCCATGCCCACCAAACCACCCACTCAGGCGTTGATACTACCACCGCAAGAACCCGAAGAAGATATTGGGTGATCAGAAGACAGGACATCGCCAAAGCCGAGAAAAGTCGATGCACTTTCTGCAAAAAAAATGGAAGCCAGAGTGGAAAGTCAATTCATGGCCAGCTTACCAGAATCACGCCTTAAACCCTATACACCACCGTTCATGAATACCTCCTGTGACTATTTTGGCCCAATAAAGGTCAAAATCGGAAGGAACAAAACAACAAAGGACTATGGAGTTGTATTTACGTGCATGAACACCAAGGCAGTTCATTGTGAACTTGCCGTGGACGCAAGCGCGATGGAGTTCCTCCAAGCCTTGAGAAGATTCTTCTCTTACAGAGGTTATCTGAAGTTGATGCTGTCCGATAACGGACTTCAAATGGTTGGAGCTGAGAATGAGCTTAGAGCAATGATTGAAGGATGGGACAAGAACAAGTTGAAAGAGTACTGTGCCGACAGAGGAATAACCTGGCAGTTTACGACACCTCTTGCCCCTCACCAGAATGGATGTTCGGAATCAATGGTAAAGTCCTGCAAGTTAGCTCTTAAGAAAGCAATTAGAGACACTTTATAGGCGCCGTTCGAATTATACACGTGTCTTTTAGAAGTAGCTAAACTCCTGAATCAACGTCCTATTGGTAAGCTGTCGCAAGATCCATGCAGATGACGGAGCATATCTTTGACCTAATGATATTCTCCTAGGCAGAGCTACCAACGCTGTTCCACAAGGACCGTTTCGAGAAACTAAGAACCCACGTCACCGGTTTGAATTCTGTCAAAGGAACATCGACTCGTTCTGGAAGAAATGGTCTGTCGAAGTACTGCCTCATCTGGTGCCAAGAAAATAATGGAACCAGAAATGTAGAAATGTTAGCGTGGATGATTGGGTCATCATCATCGCTGATCCCAACGCAGTTCGCGGAAACTGGCAGATGGGTAGAGTTATTCAAGTGTTTGCAGGTGATGACGGATTCGTTAGAAATGTAGCAGTGAAGACAGCAACCGGAACTTACAGACGTCCAATTACCAAACTTTGCAATGTTTATCCTGCCGAAGGCTGGGATACGGAAGATTAGAATGGGATTCTCCCATTGCCCGGGGGTATGTTGCGTTAACTTAAGGGACTGGCACTAATTGTCTGTAAAACAAAGATGGCGGCCACTGCCAAAGATGTGTTTTGATCGGATTATGTATATTATGTATATTTAAAGGTTTAATTTATTATTATTTGTTAAAAGGACGGACGTAGTTGGACAATCTTCAGGTTAACATTATATCAAAATAAATCCTGAAAACCTACGGTCCGTCGTTGTGTGTTAAATAGTGAACTGAGGAAACAGTTTTATTTTTTTCACTGTCTTTACCATTAAAGTGCAATGACTACTGTAGCTTGTCAAGGGAAGGCCCACCCATGGTCACAACACTGCTCTCCACAGTGATCCAAAATTAGACCTCTTACTCTCACTGACTGATAATTCTTGTTCGACCATACATGGTTAAAGCAAAACAAAAATAAGGTAACAAACTTTATCTGGAATATCAAAGGACTGAGCCCAACCAATTTTAACATTTTTCGCTGCTGATCTGCCTCTTTTACTCGATTTCAGTAAAGGTGAACAATCTTCTGAGAGCTGTCATTGAAGTTTTCATTAAAGTTAAGCATGAATATTAGGATGATTGCATTTTGCAATTGACAAAGCATAGTTTTTCACAATAGTTCTACACATGTGCATGATTTGCGCATGCTGAAAGTCACTTTGTTGTTTTGGTTTTGTATACTGTAAATTCAGTTTTCTTACTTTGTTGTGTTAATAACTAATTCTTGAAATACAGGAAAATTTCAGATTTCTGATAATTATTAAATGTTGATCACTTTACCAGCAATAGTTTATATCACTAGCACATACATCATGTGAAAGTACTAAATTTCATTTTTCGGGCAATGTGCTTGTTTACAAAATTAATTTCTATACCCGTGAACTTGTGGTTTACGTCCTGCAGTCTTTAACGTTTTAAATAACGTTCTCAGTTTGTATTCAGTATTAAAAAACTTTAGCGGGGTTTGAAATGTTTGAAATCTAGGATTTCCGCAATGGTAAATTCGTGCATTCTGAGAGACTATATATTTGACCGTAATCCCCGAGCTGGCGCGAAGCGCCGTGCGAGGGTCCTAATTCCGCTCGGATATTTACACCCGGGTATGTGAAAACATAGCAGAATCCATGCAAAGTCGTCCGCCGCGATGCCATGGACGGTTCAGGGTTTTCTACGTTATACGCATGCGCGAGAGAAACATACGGATAAATATTTTTAAAAAGATTTACAGATAAAAATTTTGTTATGCATCGAAAATGATTTTTAATACTTGGGCTATTGGAAAAACATACCGATAAATAGAGTCTTCAAAACAAGATAAACGAGAAGGAGTCGAATGGCTAAAAAACGGACACTTTTGAAGTGTTTTGAACGGGTAAGTGTCTATTTTGCATATTTTAGTTTGTGGATTTGCAAAAGCGTATGTCACTCTGTGAGGTTATTATAATATTGATTAAACCTAAAAGGTATTTTAGCAAGTTTAAATTTGAATTTTGAAGGAACAACGTAATGTCAAAAACTTCATTTTAAAGATAAATTAAAAAAATATACTGTCAAAAACAGTTGAAGTTTTCTGAAAATTTTTGACGTTTTGTGAAATGTCTAAGGTTAAATTTTAAAGCAACCAAAGCTAAAAGAGTACGTAATAACATATCTACAAAGTACAAATATTGATATTACTATTTTATCATTTTGTATGAAAAGTAAAAAAAATTGTTTGTTGCTATGGTTACAATGATTGACTGAATACTTCATGTTACAATAAATTTTGGGAAGTATAATTCCTGAGTTTGAATAGGCGAGGGGATTCTGCATGAGTGTATTTCTAGTATATATGCATATTTCACTTCAAGTGCCTCCCCTTTAGTTGGCGGCCCAGGACAAATTGCCCACTTCTCCCCTCCCCTGAATATAATATAATAATTTTATTACATTAATTGTAGCTCTGCACAAGGTTTTCGCTTCCGTCAAACAAGATGTCTTTATTTTTTCCCTTAATAAAAGTGAATTTCTGGGCTCTATTTTAACAAATCGTTTAGTTTAGTTTAGTTTAAATCCATCTTTGAGAGTTCAACTCGAAATACAATTTCTGATTCTAACTTCACCGCACAATTTTCCTTCAATGCTGCCCGTGACACAGTACCCGCAATATAAAGTTATTTTCCTCTCTTATACAGAACTTCAAAATCATACTGCTGTAGTTGAAGCATCATCCGTTGAAGCCGTCGAGGCACATTCTCAAGTGTTTTTTTAATTAAAGATAGTTTCTAATGGTTGATGGTCCGACTGCACAATGATGTCATGTTTGCCAAAGAGATACTGATGCCACTTCTTCATACATGTCATGATAGCCAAACATTATTTTTCGATCTACGCATACATACATACATACATTATTCAGCTCACTCCCCGTTGGGGCTTTTCAGTGACCGATTACATCAAGTATCTAGCTTACCTATATTATGTACTTAACCTACATTATTTATTTTTACAATTGTGATATTACTTTCCTAATCTGTGTATCCTAACCCACCCAGTCAACTTTCCCTGTGGGAGGAAACCGGAGTGCCCGGAGAAAACCCACGACTTTCGATACAGCGTTGACTTACTCTTTTCACATGAGTGTGATGAGTGTCCTCAACGAGAATCGAACTCAAGACTCAGAGGTGAAAGGCGCTTGCTCTGACAACTGCGCCACCGAAGCCCCATGAGCATAGTGTTTCTCTGTCTCATTTAACGTATGTGACGAAAAACACACTGGTTTTCCTTCCTGCATGAGCACCCCACTAATAGCTTCATCCGACGCATCTACTTGTAACGTAACTGGAAGTTTAACGTCATAATAACGCAAATTTGTACTTGACGCAATGAGATCTTTCGCTGATTTGAAAGCATTTTCTTGTGAATTTGTCCAAATAAATCGAACATTCTGTTTGATACAACTTATCAAGAGCTAGATCTTACAAAAATGAACACAGAAGACAATTATCAGTCATTGAGAGTGAATGCTGCAAGAAATAACGCTGTAAATGACGATGACTCTACTTATACTAAACTAAACAAAACCAGAGACGTCGAAAACAACTATCAATTTTAAATTGAACCTTGAATGTTATCAACCTCGTACCCAGGCTTTTCCCTCTTTGGGAGAACAAACCCTGGTGAACGCTGGTCACGTGGCTCCCAGATTTTGGGAGCTAAATTTAAATTGTATGTAGGGAGGGGTGGTTGAGGACCTTTAATAGTACTCGAAATGATTTGGTAGAAATTATTTTTACAGTACTCTTCATATATCAAACACCACACGCACTAACTTTACTTGCTATGAAGTCTTTTGGGAAAATGAATAAATGAAAACACGTTTGAACTATCAACTGAAGTTAAATTAGATTAATAAATTCAATAGACTTCAGAAATATATACACAGGGGGCAGGAAGCACGTTCTACTATTAATCCAATCGAACGAGATGCCGAGAAAAATCTTGATATTTACCCATACACCATATACTGGCTTCACTCCCATCATATATACCGAACTTGTGGTTGATGCTCAGCAGCTGCATTCCGTAGCTCAGTTGGTTAGAGCACTGCACCGGAATCGCAGGGCCGCAGATTCAATTCCTTCCAGATGGCCTAAGTTGCATTTGTCGCACCTGCTCCTGGCTAGGTCTAAAAAATGTATATAAATTTCCGTTCGACTATTCCATTTACTAATACTATTAATCCAATCGAACGAGATGCCGAGAAAATTCTTGAAATTTACCCATACAAACAATACAACCTAGAGCGTTCGGTGGTCTATTTTACAAGAACATTACTTATAGCAGGTATTTAACTATGTATGGAGTATTTGTTTTAATAGACTATTGAGTAATTGAGAATTGATATGGATTGTATTATTAATATGGGCCGACAAGGGTATTATTCGTATATGCATTACAAAGTTCATAGTAACAAGGTGGAATGTCAGGGATGTGTCCTTACTCTGATTTAGCAAAATGATTACATCCATTTCACGTATAAATGTTTTGACCCTCGTGTCTATTGTCGTCATGATGGGAGGGACTTGCGCCGTCCTTAGCTAACCTCCTAAGAAGACACTAGACTGGAGCGTCGAAACGTTGCATGGGTTGTGAATGCATGGGATTTTTCAAGGATTGCATTCATTTTACTTAAGCCAGACTAGGGAAATATTTGAAGCGTATTAACGTTGGCTGTATCAGAAAATACGTCAACTGCATGCAGTACTAGTACTGTATACAGTGATGCTGTGTTTTATTTGACATAAATTGTTTAAATCTTAAAAATTTCCGTGTCCATAAGCGGTGGGCCTTTAGTAGTTGCCATCGAAATGGCCCGGGGGTGCTCCAAAAAATGTTTGTGGGGTATAGCTGCCAGCCTTTTAAAAACAGTACCCTATTTCAGAAGAAAATATAGAGGAGTTACCACATCCTATTTCCGAAATCTACAGCCAATTTCAGACAAAATGAAAAAGCACAGATCATACCCAACCAGCTACTTCGGACCAAAGAGCATAAAATATACCCTGTTCATCAGACTTAAATTGTAAATCCTGGACCTAAATTTCAGACCAAAAATATATTGAAAACCATACCCTTCAGGGAGGAACATACCCATATAGCATCAAATAATTATATGTATGCAGGCTATACCACCCTGCCTTAGAGGGTATGTCCCCATTTATCTATTTATCACACTTCTTCTGGGGAGTCAAATGCCCCCCCCATGGCTTCATGTTGTCTTTTTTTTCATGTATAGGTCTAACATTCACAAGATGACAAGCTTTGTCTTTGGAATTGCCATAATATTTGCCCTTAATTTTGCGCCATCTTCCTGTGAAGGTATGTCGTTGTATCTAGCATTATTTAATGATTAGCAATTGAATTGTTTTTTTTAAATTAAACTGTCAATTGTAACTAATATTTTGTTGCTATATATAGGCGGCTTTCACTTAGTCTTTTACATGGTGGTCTTCTTCCAATGAATGGACCTTAGAAGTGCTTATGTCACATAATTTTCAAACAATGAATTTTTTACCAAAACAATTTTCCTACATGTAATCCATATGCACTGCACTACGCATTCCTGAAGTCCGTTTGTATTAGAAATTGCGTGACGTAACCATTTCCAAGGTTTATTCAAGCATGCAACAATGGAGGCTTATGCCGTTATGGGCGCAAGCAAATGGTGCTAATATTTATGTTTGCATTGCTTATATTTTCCACAGACACAATTTCAATACATTATAATGAAGAATTAAGTCACTCCAGTAACTGTCTTTAGTTGCGAAGCAATTCCAAATGAATAGAATGATCGCTCCACTTTAATCCAAAGTTTAACGATAAATGTGCATTTTTAGTTACAAAACAAAAAATAGTATGAAGTGAATGAATCCACATCGCGTAAGCCGAAAAATCTGCTTGTCATGGCTGTGTTTCGAACCTACGAGTTCATGCTATTTTATCAACTGAAATACGCAGCCGGTTTTGTCCAATAAAAGGTTCTAGGACGTTTAGTAGAGAAGAGGCATCAAGAAATATTGCAACAATAAATTATGACGATGCCCCTTTGATACGAACCCGCTTATTTGCTGTTGCAATAGAAAAGCCAGCAACAATGATTTTAAGAAACGTTATTCAAAGTCATAATGGAACATACCGGTTTAGCCGTACAAGTACAGCAACTGGCACTATTACATTAGGTGTTGCAGTTTTTATTGCAGGCAAGTAGTTCACATTTAGATATGAACATCTTGTATTCTCTGATTTATCTCTCAATCCTGCATTTCTTGACATACTACAGTCTGTATATTCAATGCAAATGACAAGACCATGTAAAGACTTACAGCGTATGCAGGTTTCTTAATAATAGATTAATATAATATAATACTTTTTAAGAGACTCGTGGCTCTACGCAAGGTTTCCACTTCTGTTAAACAAAATGTCTTCATTTTTCAGTCCCTTAATATTGGTGAATTTCTGGGCTCTATTTTAGCAAATATTTTAGTCAACTCGTGTGCACATGCATATTCATTAATTACGAACATTTTTTTACACGGAGAGTACAACATTCCGTGTGTTTATTACATTTTAGTTACGCCAATAAGTGAAAGTCGATTGTTCCCGTTCCACCACAGTGAATAAAAATGATAACTTCGAACGTGTATGTAAAGGAAAAGGTGGAAACCTCCTGCAGAGGTTGTCTGGTACAAAGGTAACGTACAGATTGATGGCACAAGAAAAGAAGCACAACTATTACGTCTCAGTAATGTTGATAAATACCACAGTGGAATATGCAGATGTGAAGCCAAAAGTCATGACCTGGCAAAGAATGAAACATCAATTGAATTATTTTTTAAATTGTAAGTAAAATTGATACTCATGTAAGGCATCGTAGCATTTGAGACCATTAGTTAAAGAGTATTACTGTAGATTATGTCACCCTGCCTGTTATTTCACCTTACACTTACTGCAGTATAATTACACATCAGTCTAAAGTAGTCAGAATGGTCAAATTGTTCTTCTATTGTTATGTATTGCCATTGGCCGGAATATTTCAACATATCATTAACTGGACAAATTGATTGTCTGTGGACTCATTAATTATAACGTTTAGATAATATTTTTTATATGTCGTGGGAACGGATCCATCTGAAGAGACAAGTTTGACGTTTACACGAAATGCTGGTACAGATAGCGCTACAAATAACTAATGATCAGAAGAGGTGAATAAGAGAATGGCTCAAAACTGAGTATACTAAAATCAAACAAAAACTGGCATTGGAGGTGGGAGAATAATCTTTTCATATTTGATTTATTGATATTATTTTTATTTCAATACATAGGACCAACAACAACACAATAAAACCACTACGAAAGGCAATAAAACAGGTAACAAAATACGACCGTGACCTTTGTTTATTTTGAACGCTTCTCTTTGTTAAGTTTTACAGTTAGACAACTTGTTTTACTTTCGGTGCTATCAGTTAGTTCCTGAATAGTAATTTTCCGATCTTTGCATTTATCGGCAAAATCTATTTTGAACAAACAATAAAACAATTGTACCCATGAACAAGTTAATTTAATTCCACTAGAGGGTATAGTTTATACATATCACAGAGCTCTGTAAAACACCAAATTTTGAATTTTCTGACAGACACAGTGCTTTGATCCCTTCTTACTCTTGCCGAATTTGTTAACAAAAGTTGGTCTTTAATCCACTCAATGTCCGCCATTATGTTTTGGTAGCAGGCTCAGGGGCGTAGGAACGTATTCAATATTGGGGGGGGGGCCAAGCTCACGAGGCGCCACCATGGTTTTTAATATTTGAAAAATTTTTAATATTTGAAGCCCCCAGATCGCCGGAAACGGCCGTTTCAGAGTTTTATCTACCTCTTTTAGTAAGCTTGTTCAGGGAACTAAGCTGTTTCCATCATTTTCATGAAAATTATTTGATTTTTTGGGGGGGCCGAAAGATATTCCGGCCCCCCCTCATATAATATTGGGGGGGCCGCGGCCCCCCCGGCCCCCCGCTTCCTACGCCACTGAGCAGGCTCGCACAAACACGATACAACCAAACAAGATACAATTTCGCTTCTCTGGCTTTCTCTTAGCTGCTGCTTTCGCCCGAGTGTATGGTGGAGACATTACAACCCGCGGCCGGCAAGGTCTTCAGCACTCTGTTTTACAGCGCGACCTGATATGTACCAGTGTCTTTTTCGTATTTAGACAAAGCATCTTCAAATGACTGTACGAGTAGTGGAACCGAATGGTATATCGTTGTGGTATCATTGGTGTCTGGAATTATAATTGGAATTCTTCTTTCCTACATTATCTCATGTTCTCGTCGTAAATTTAGAGGTAAAAATCTCAATCAAACCCTGAACCGCCAACTTCTCAAGTCAGTGATACAACTTATCAAGAGCTAGATCTTACAAAAATAGATACAGAGGGCAATTATCGGTCATTGAGAGTGAATGCTGCAAAAAATAAGGCTGTAAATGACGATAACTCTACTTATACTGATTCGAACAAAACCAGAGATGTATAGAACAACTATCAATATTTAACTTGAACCTGGAATATTTTATCCCGAGCCGGCGCGAAGCGCCGTGCCAGGGTACTGATTCCGCTCGGAGATTCACACCCGGGTATGTGAAAACATTGTGGAATGCAAAGTCGTCCGCCATTTTTTTTGTCATGGACTGGACTGGACCTTTTCGTAAGTTGTGCGCATGCGCAAGTTCAAGGCGAGAGAAGACTTCCATTTTGTAAACTTTTTTCAAAAATAGTTTTGCACTCATTTTATAAGTAAGTCTCTATGTAAGTAAGTTTATATGTTAAGTCTCCAAAACAAGATAAATGAAAATTATTTAGAGGACAAATTAACAAGAGGAAAACAGTCGAAAGGAGCGAAAAAGGAGCGTTTTAAACAGGCAATTAAGTGTCTATTTTGCATGCTTGCTTTGCCGATTTTTTAACATAGCATGCAGTATAGTTTGTGAATTTGAAAATGTGTAGTCATTCTGTGTGGTCAATACAATATTGATTGATCTTTAAGAGTATTTTAGTATTGATTCAATACTCCTCGAAAAGCAGTTGAAGTTTTTTGAAAATTTCGAAACGTTTTGTGAACGTCTAAGGTTGAATGTTACAGTAAATCAAACCTAAAAGAGTACATAATAGCATACCCACTTTATATAGTTGGGCAATTGATAATTTTATAGTTAAAAACAAAATAATATTTTGTACAAATTAAAATATAAAAAATATACAATATTGCGTGTTACCATGGTTACATTCGTCGACTCAGTACTTCATGTTACAATAACTTTTGGGGAGTAAATTGTTTGGTTCAAAGAGCGGCCGTGTTTTATATGTGAATAGCAACGCAGAATATGCTTCGCTACATCTATTGTGCACTAGATATTTAAACAATATCGATTGTTTATATATATTCTAAATATACAGTATAAACGTTCATCTTAACGCTGATGGTTTTCAAAAAATGCACAAAAAATTCTGAAATTGTGGAAGAAAAGTTCATTATTTAAAGACTGATGTTTTTGTAAAGACGTGATGTAGCCTTATAAAACATGTCTCTGAATACATAGTTTTTACAGGTCTTACTCTTAGTTTAAATTATTATTATTACAGATTTTAGGTCTTTGTTTTCTAGACAGTCTTCAATCAAATAATAATTCTAAAGAGCAATTATTTATCACGTAACGTGGCAATTAAGCCCAGCCCTCATAAGACGGAAACCGGCATCGCCAAAAACCTTTATCAACGAAGTCGGCAAATCACAGACCCTCTTGCATTTCGAAATTCCAATTTATTAGCCGAAAGGAAATATCTTTACAAAACACCACACGCATTGACTATTAGGTAAGATTTAATGCTCTTTTTGTGAAAGCAAATAAATGAATAAAATTAGAGGGTACACAGAGACTACTATTAGTCCTATCGAACGAGATGCCGACAAAAATCTTGATATTTACCCATAACTAATTTGGCATCACTCCCATAATATATACCGAACTTGCGGTTAATGCTCAGCAACTGGGCTCTGTAGCTCAGTTGACTAGAGCGCTGCACAGGAATCGTAGGGCCGCAGGTTCAATTCCTGCCAGAAGGCTGAAGTTGCACTTTTCGCAACTACTCCTGGCTGCACAGAGACTGCATACCACTGTCAGCGAATCAAAGTCAAGTATTCATGCACAAAGTCACAAACGGAGATAAGCCTGTTTGAATTATCAACTGGAGTTATATATCGAAATTGAATTTATTTAATAAATTCACCATAGACTTCAGAAATTTATCCACAGCCAGGCGGCAGTGTGCCTCATATTTGCATGTCAAGTTTCAATAAGTATCGAAACCGGAAGAACTTTACACTAGACAAAACAATACATCATAGAGCGTTTGTTGGTCAAATTTAAGGGAACACTACTTTTAGCAGGTATGTAACTTGTAATGTTTGTTACAATAAATTAGGAGTATTTGTGTATTAGTGTTATTAATATTATTGATATTGGTATTATTAGTTGAGGGCGCTATTCTGTTGGGGGCGCTATTCTGTTTGAGGTTTATAAAGTTAAAATGACACCTGCCGAGGCATTCGCTTCACGTCGCGGACAGCAAACTATACACCTCGTAGCTTGCGTCGTGATGGAGGAGAGGGGCGATACGCAGGAGGGTTGTTTCCCCTGTGGAAACCCTATGTCGGTAGGCCGTTTTCAAATAAACCAGCGTTTATAGCAATGTGCATGTTTGTTGAGCAACAAAGTTATTATCGCCCGCTTCGGAGAGCAATACAATCATTGGCCTCTTGGGAACTAAGCTTTAATCTCTCTTTAGGGAAAGCAGCAATTACTTTTTTACCCCCTCTGGTCTGTGACAGCATTCTATATATGTATATTTTCCCTCCCTGGCGTTTAAGGTACAAGCCTGCCAAGGGATTTTGATAGGCTGTCAGACTAAAATTTCTCCTGGCCCGGGTAAGATGACATAGTTTTAAAACAGCAGCAACATTGTGCTACAGCACCACCTAAATGACGGGTCAGTGGAATGCGTAATCACGATATATTACGTTTACCACCCTGAAGTGGACGGGAAGCCTTAACCAGGTTTGCAACCGAATTCACAAAGGTTCCGAGGTTTAGTTAGTGAATAATAGTGCCTAGGGGTTAGTTCTTAGTGAGGGAGGAAAACCGGAGTACCTGGAAAAAAAACTTTTAGCACAGGAGAGAACCAACCAATTTCAACTTATATGAGGTAATCAAGCAGAGTGACGTTACCCAACCGAAGTAAATCCATGCCCTCGACCTGTAGTATGGCAGGCTTAATTCAGAAGTAAGAGTCAGCGCGCTAACCGCACCTGCCATCCGTGCTTGACCAGTATTATCCATAATTACCCTAAATTTATCCACCAGAAAACACAAGTATACTGATAAACTGCCCTTATCTTTAGTTGTAAGCAAAAAATTTTGTTTGGTTGTCCTGTGGAAATCCCATTTTGTGACACCGACCACAAAAACACCCAGAAAGGCTGGCATTTTAATACTTCCTCGCTTACGCGACGAAGTAATGAATATAATCCCCGAACATTCGCGTATCGACGTTTTGGCGCTCCAGTCTAGTGCTTTATCAAGGACTGTGACTTACGACTGTAGATCACCTCTGCCTCCTCTAGAGTCGTAGAGGTAATCGCTGCATCATGGGAAGGTCTCAGAGTCGTAGAGATGAAGAAACTAGACTAGAATGTCAAAACGTTGGCCATGATCGTGAATGCAATTTAATAATCCGAGGATTACGTAATATATCATACACGAGAAGGAGTTTATTATAGTGATTTGAAACACCGAAAAGTATGTTGAAAAACAAGGCGCTAGCCGAGTTTTTTAACATACTTAACTTATACTGCGCAATATTTTGTTTATTGTTTGTACTCGTTTACGAATGTGTAAACAGAACTGGAATGCCTAATTTAATGACGCCAGAGCCTTGCTCTCGAGATACCACATGGGCGCTAGTAGGCCGAAATAGCCCAAAGTTACGTAACTGCATGAAATATTTGTACAGAATTAATTTAAATTGTGCAAATTCATTCAAAAAATTTCCCCATATACTTGCACTAGCCACATAGGCGATACCACTATACCAGTCCTGCATTAAATGTTACAATAGCTCTTATTGTCTTTTGTCATGTATAGGTTTAATTTTCACAAGATGATAGGCTTCGTCTTGGGAATTGCCATCCTATTTGCTCTAAATTTTCTGCCATCTCCGTGCGAGGGTATGTTGTTGTATCTAGGATTATTCCATATTGATCTTCTGTCGAACTGTCATATATATTGTTGTAACTTGGTTTCAAAGATGCAATACAATGAAAAGAATGATCTAATGATACTGATGTGCAGTTTTAGTTAGAAAGCTATGAAATATATCTCTAGTAAATGAATCCACATCGCCCGTAGCAGATCTGCTTGCCGTGGCTGGATTTCGATCTTACAACCTTCGAATTGCTAGCACAAAGCTCTACCATGCAACTGAACCCATGCACAGTATGGGGCCGGTTGTATAAAACTCTGAACTACATTTTAAAACTAAATACTGCGGGTCTTTTGAATCAATCTATCTGAGAAATACAATAAGAACTTCGACGATTCGGGCGAAGGCCCTTCGTACTACCCTACTAACCTCCAGACGAAGGGCCTTCACTCGAATGTCGAAGTTCTTATTTTATTTTTCAGGTAGATTGGTCCAAAATGAGACCTGCATTATTTCGTATGGTGCTGGTACCACACTGTAGAACTGCATGGCACCACACGTTATTCGATACATTTAACTACCCGTTTTGTAGCTAAGTAGTAGTTAAGTCTAAAATAAGGGGTTCTTATATGTTAAATCTCGCACTAACTATATAGATAACTTTAACTACTTTTTCATACAACCTGCCCAATGCCCGATTTATAGAGACTCTGGGGCTATCAGAGAGAAGATGCACTTATTAGACAGAGGGGCCTATATTTAGAGGGGTCTATTAAGGAGAGAAGCGTCTATTCTTATACATACGGCCATTTTACGGTTCTTAATGTGGCTTAAAAGACTTTGATACATCACATAATTGTTAAAACAGCTTGAAAATAGAGTGATCAAAACTCCTCAAGGCAAACACATGTGACAAACTTTGACCCAGAATGTAGCTTGAGGTGTTCTTTTTAAATCTCCCTTTTTGGAGGTTAAAGTTTCTCTTGAAATTGCTTAATTTTGCGTTCCGTGGTGTAGGGCGAATAGATCGAAATTTTAATTCAATTATCTCTTTTTTTGAAACGAAATATGCAGCACATTCGTTGCTGCTGCTGACTGATACTATTTTATGTTGTCTATAGCAAGAGTATATGCACCACCTGGTGGGAACAGGTTGACATTTTTATCTGGAGAAACTGCGAAAGTAGAGTGGTCATTTGATAATGATATATCTAGAGTGCGATATCGGGTTTGGCATTTCACAAGTAGTGACGGCGTCTCATTCAATTCAGAAACACTTGCCGATATAGGAGGTAATGGTAATGCTACGACACTCGTTAACTTGCCTGTGGTCGAAATAGAAAAGCCAGCAACATTGGTTTTAAAGAACGTTGATCGCCATTATACCGGAATATACAAGTTTAAAATTGTAGCAATTGACGGCGATGATGAATCTGAAGTTGGCGTTTTTATTGCAGGTAAAACTTCAGTTTTATGAGTTCCATGGACTCGGGCAAGACATTAACTTCCATATATACTGTACAGTAGAATTGTTTACTCTTATATTCAGCTACACGTTACCCAACCCCAATCCCCCCTATGATATGATCTTTCACTTTGTTCTATCATATTTCAGAAAAGCCACATGTGACATTCAATTGTCTCAGTCCTATCACGGTGAATGAAGGTGATGACGTCACATGTGTATGTAGAGATGATGGTGGCAACCCTCCAGCCAACGTAACTTGGTATAAAGATAGCGTCCAAATTGGTGAAACAAGAAAGGAAGAACAAACATTGACTATCAGAAATGTTGGTGAAACCTATAGTGGAACATACACTTGTGTGGCCCAAAGCCCCATCAATACCACGGATGAAAATTCAATCAAAGTAAAAGTAAGACTTAATTGTAAGTATAATTAATACTCAAGTCAAGCATTAGACACTATTTCAGAATTCAGCTAGACTATGCTAGATCATTAAAACTTGGAAGTATATATATTTGGATATATCTATTCCCTATAACCTTTCTTAAATTCCCGTTCCTCGTTAGGGATGCACCGATAGAAGCAATATGCCGGATACAGTATTATTTAGATAAGGTTTAGGCTTTCTTTTCAGTTGCCAATTTGCCAATTTTCATTAGTTCCGAAGAGGTTTTGTTTTTTCACAGGCAAACCTAACAAGACGGCCATTGTATTTACACCAGAAAGAGCTGTAGTTGTTGAATCAATTACCATAACGTGCGAATCTAATGGTCTTCCTGAACCAAGTTATACCATATTCCATAATGGTACCGAAGTCAGTATTGACAAGACGTATACCATATCTAAAGTTAAGTGGAGTGATGCTGGATCATATAAATGTATTGCAACGAATAAACTTGGAAATAATTCAGATTCCAAAGATTTAACCGTTGAAGGTAACATTGCACTCAATTGGTTGTCTACGAGAATTCAGCTGCTTTAATCAATATATCTATAAGTTAGTTGAATCTACTTTGCCAAATTTCAATTTAGATTTTTATAAGATACTGCATGTATAATGCAGTATTACCATTTATGAGAAAAAGTTATTTTTATTTTAAGAAATACCAGAAGTATCATCAACTACACATCCACCAACAATACCAAGCCAAAAAATCGCAACCACTACGAAAGGTAAAAGAACAGGTAAAATAATATACCACCGTCTATCTTAAACTTTCTTTTGGTTTGGTTTGGTTTGCGACTATATAGTGGCGCTAGTAATATAACTGATAAACTAGTGTTAAGTATTAATTTCAGTGCTATCAGTAAGTTTCTGAATAACGTAATTATATTTGGCAAATTAGTGCTAATTAGAGTCTGCATGTTTAGTTAATTGAACTATGTACGTAAAATATATCACAATAAGAAATCTAGAATTATATACATACAGTATATATGTTCATATATATTTGAACATACAGTATATATGCTTTGAACATACAGTATATTGTGCCGGAAGGACGTGTATTTTTGAGTTCCCCAATTTCATTCACTAATCAAGTATATATTCATCTATAACTGATTTATATTGTCCCGAAGCTTATTATTAACATACGGCAAGGGCATTTAGTGACAAATTGTGCTTCGCATGGACCGGTGAATTCGAATTGCTGAAGGAGTTCGTAAGCGAGAATTTACATCTCGAAGGAATCTGGTCGCATCCCGGAGGTGACAAAAAGCTGTTTACTGGACAAAAACTAACTATAACATGGAGGAAGAATACAAATTTGTTGAGTTTTGATGGGGAGAAGGCGAGTGTTTTTGTGAAAGAGTTATGTAAACAGATATGCAGACAAGACGAGGATAGTTCTAAAGCGCCTGTTAGTCTGTTACAAATGCCGGACAGTCAAGCGTGAAATCGTTAGATGTCAGTCAAACGGGCAGTGTGTGTGCCGACGGAATAATCATCGCAGAAATTGAGGGGATCAAACTTGACTTAGCAATTTTGCAGTCTCAATTTAATCGAGTGCCCGAACAAAAATTGGATGCTCTTGAGTCTACTATTAAATCAGTGCAATTAAAACAAAATGACCTCGAGAATATAGTCAAAAGTCAAGAGGAGGAAATTATCAATCTCAAGCAAGGTAATCTGTTGTTCATATCTAAAATTTCGTCTTCAGAAAACCTTTTGTCTGCCGAGAATCCCCAATCGCAAGCTTCACTAACTCCAGATGAAAGCATCAGAGCTTTAGCTGATGGAGAATTTCAAAAAACTAATGGCCCAGTTGCATCATCCCAAGCACACGATCAGTCAATGAATATATTAAACAGCAAATCTATTGTCTGTTTCTCTGACAAGAATAACTGTTCGATCACTTCTGAGCACCTAGACAATTCCCCTTCTCCCACAAAGTTGAATACAAACGAAGAAATGCCCGGTTCTAGCAGGACTGATCCTATCACAATTAGTGATTCAAAGCCTTCAAGTCACAATTAGTGATTCAAAGCCCTTTCCTGAACTACCAACACCTAAAAGTAATACTTTCATCTCACGACGCGGTTGGTGTTTAAAAGGTGATAAGTGTGATTTTTTCCACCCAAACCGTGCTAATAACCTTGAATATCGTCAATTTTCCAACGTACCAAAATATAAGGTATCCTGCCCGTTCTTGCGTAAGAATGGTTTTTGTACGAAAGGAACTACATGCGATTTTTCTCACAACGGCCAATTTCCACGTATGTCCGATAACCAAACCTGCCCAACCAAAAAAACAACGAACGGCCTCCTTTTTTAGAAAGTCTGCAGATGTCTATGAAACAGATCGAAGCAAGTCTATCAAAAATCAAAGTTACCCAAATGCCCTTTTCCCAAACCGAATTTCCTCCTCCCTCCCAATGTTCCAACCCCCCTTCCCAACCGCCCGAAGAGTCTACCCAAAACCTTTAATGGAGATTCCTCCACGTTATCCTATAATATGGTAGCAAGCATTCCTAAAGTCAACTCTGCCCATTTACGAAAGCGCAGCAATCCTACCAGTTTGAGTGAGAGGCGGCACGTACCAGAAAATTGTATTAACATTATTTTGACCAATACAAACCCAAGAATACCTGATCCAAAAACGAGTAATACCTATGTTCCCTCCATTATGTTGGCCAACGTCATGTCCCTGGTTCCTAAGATCGAGGATTAATTAGCGCAGATAATAAATATTCACAATCCCGATCTTGTTTTTATAAGAGAAACTTGGTTGAAATCTAACATTCCGGACAATGTAATTAACATTGATAAGTATATGTTAATCAGACTTGATAGGACGGAGAAAGAACACGGTGGAGTGTGCATATATGTTAAAGAGAACTATACAGTAAATCCCCTTGACATTCCAAATGAAAACGGTCTTGAAGTTCTTTGGGCTATTGTTAACCCACGTCGCTTACCGAGAGGTTTCTCCAGACTTATTATAGCTGTGTTATATTACCCCCCAAGTGCAAACAATAAACTTATGTTAGAATATTTGCAGTCATCTCTGTAGTCCATTGAAGCGAAATACCCGAATTGTGGACTAATAATGACACGCGACTCTAATAAATTGCCTATCCATCATATTTCTCGACAATTCCAAATTAAGCAAATTGTCAATTTCCCAACAAGAGGGCTAAGTAAATTGGATTTAGTTCTGACTAATCTCGCTGGTTTTTATGATCCACCATTTTGTGCACCACCACTGGATCAGTCAGATCATCCAATTGTTCTTGCCTCACCTAAGGTTAGGTCGAAAGATACTCAAACAACACAAGTATACCAGGTACGTGATAAAAGACCTAGCACAGTACGACGCCTGGGACGGTTTTTCTGTGAAATCCCATGGGATCTCGTGATTACCTCTGAATTCGCTTGTGAACAGAATTTAAATACTTTAACTAATATTATTAATTACGGATTAGATACCCTGGCGCCACTAAAAACTGTTAAAATCCGGAAAAATGACCGACCGTGGATGAATTCTAATCTTAAATCGCTTATCCATAAAAGACAACAAGCATTTGCACAGAACAATGATGTTTTATACAAATAGTTGCGAAATAAAGTTAATAGAATGAGGAAAAAGTGTCGGCAAGCGTTTTACGAAGCCAAGGTAAAGGATATTAAACAAAGTAAGCTCAAAGATTGGTGGTAGGCCTACGAGGTGAAACGTCTGTGTGGTCGTAGTGAAATTGACAAGCAAATACATTTTATGCTTATGTAATGAGAATTTGTGAATTAATCGCGATGTAAAAATCTTTCTCTTGAGTTATAAAAGAACTAGAGAATATTTTTCCTCTGTTTCTATTCAACAATTAGTCGCCGAAGGCAAGGTGATCACAATTATCCTATAGTCACTGAGCCGAAGGGGCATTGACGATAGGCTTGTAATCACCGAGCCTGAGGCGACTAATGGTTGTAGTAGAAATTTTCAAAGAGAAAAATAAGCACAGAAAGTTATGGGGTCAATTGAAAAGGCTATAGGACGAAATTCGGCGCTTTTCTCAGCGGCCGGTTATTAAAAACATGCTGGCAAAAGCAACACTCGCGACCAGTGTCAAAAACATATCGAAGCGAAACAAAAACAAACAATTTTGTGAGAAAAATACTTTGGAAGGGCTCAAATACAAAATAGAATGGTTTTAAAAATATATCACGGCTAAGTTTTTGCTGAATATAACGATATAAATGAGGATAAACACGATTGCCCACGAGAGCAATCAGATATTGACCGATGATTATAACACACTAAATACGCACAAAATCAATGAAATTCCTGTGAGAATAACAATGCGAAAAAGACAACATGAACGTACAATACCCTATCAGCGTAATCGTGTTTTAAACTCTGCACAGACAGAAAATTAAAAACTGGCTGGTCCAAATTCTCCACGTATAATTCCGTGTTGTTTAGTGTTAAACGGTAGATCCCTAGTAAAACCTGACGCCCTTCCAGCTCTATATGCGGACCTCAAGTGTAATGATATTGACATTTCCGAAACCTGGCTTAAACCAATAGTAGCAGATCATCTTGTTTTCCCTGATGGCTTTTCTATCATAAGAAAATACATAATTAATTGTAGAGGAGGCGGCGTGGCGATTATTTGTAGAAGTGACTGGAAAATGTATAAAATTTTAAACGTAGACGATCCATTTCAATGCTTATGGACGGAAATTGTCACGAAAAACTCGAATGTGCATGTTGCAACTATATACCACCCTCCTGATTGTGACTATAATGAAAATGATTTAATTGAATATTTGATAGACACATGCGAACAAATATTGTCTGCTAAACCGAGTTCCAAGATAATCATAGCAGGTGATATCAACAAACTAAATATTCGAAATCGGCTCAACCAGCTTCCGTTTACTCAACTTGTTAAAGCTCCCGCAAGAGGTCAAAATATACTTGATGTCTTTATCACAAACGCTCCTCATGACTGGAAACAAGTGAAGTAGTTACAAGCTTAGTAAAAACTGAACATGATATGGTAATAATCTATCCTCGTAATGCAATTAAAGCAAAAAGAAGAGATTCCTATTTTAGAGATGTGAGACAGCATAAGAAGATAAAAATGTTATCTGAACTAGAAACTTTAGATTAGAATATGATAAACATGGATGGGAAAAGTCCAGATGAAATGACGCTGAATTTTTATGAAACGATAATGCCAATATTTGAGAAGTGCTTCCCACTAGTCAAAGTTAAAACCTCTTCACTTGCTAAAGAAAAAGAAAAGGAAAAGGGCTATAGAGAAGAGCGATTCTGAATCCTATGTTCGTCTCCAAGATCAGATCAATAAGCTAATTAGAGAGAACCAACTAAATGCTGTGAAACAGAAAAATAACAATCAAAAAGCCGTATCAAGACAGTGGTGGTCTAATGTGACAGGAAGAAACAGCCAGAGATTATCTATCAGTGCAGCTTTTGATCCAAGTGAGATAAATGTATACTTCCAAAATATTAACTCAGCTCCTAATTATGTGACTCCAGAACCTCTTGAAATCCCTGATAGAACTAGAATTCCTTTGCTTTCTATACACACTGTTGCACATCTTTTACAAAATCTAATCATCTCTTACAATGATCTACCTTATTGGTTCTGGAAGGAATTTGCATTAGAGACGGCTCCTACCATAACAAAAAATATTTAATACTTCCTTGAAACTTAGTAAGGTCCCTGAAACCTGAGATATCACATGTCACAAGAGATGCTATTGATTCTGACCAGTTTGCCTATAAGGAAGGACACAATTCGATCATGGCCTTGATCAAGAGCCAGCATATATTGCTATGATGGTTAGAAAGAGATGCTAAATATGTCGGGTTAATGTATATCTTATGACTTTAGCAAAGCATTTGATAGCGTTCCACATGATATCTTATGTGGAAAGATCAAGAAGCTTCCTATCAATCCGTATATCGTAAATTGGTTAATCGACTTTTTGAAGAGCAGAAAACAAAGAGTAGTAGTGGATGGAATAGAAACTGAATATTTGAATATTAATCGAGGGGTTCCTCAAAGAACAGTTTTGGGCCCTGTCCTGTTTTCGATCATGGTGAATGATATTAAAACGGTAAGATGTGACATTAGGAGTACCAGGAAACGAAAACGGAGACACATCGCAAGCTGAGGTAGATGGTATACAGATATGGATAATCGAATGTCCTTAAATATGAAAAAGACGTATGAAATGATTGTTCGAGGAAATGCTCCTATGTCGTTACCTGTTCCCTTCCCACTCATTGAAAGAAAGACATGGCTAAAGATTTTAGGAATTACACTTGAAGATATTCCTGGCAAGTGGGACATGCAATTTATTTGAAGAAATGTTGACAAAATCCAGCACGAGAATGTACATAATGCGTGTGTGTAGTAAATACTATGGTCTCCCAATCGAACAATTAGACATGCTGTTTAATAGTCTAATTATGCCAATAATTACTTACGGGATAGAACTTTGGGGAGGCGCATATTTTAATAAATACATTAATCAAATTGATACTGTACATTTATAAATCGGGCACACAGAAATGGTTATATATTGGAAAGACGGAATATTAAAGATATATGTAGCAAACGTGACAAGAAACTCTGGGATAAAATATTACTTAACAAGGATAATGCATTACAGGAGCTTCTACCAGATAAATTAAAAAGACAGCTAAGGCCAAGAGGACACGAATTCGAAGTTCCTCGCATTAGGACAGAACGTTTTAAAAGTGCTTTTATAAATAGATGCCTGTTTAACTTTGTCTAATCAATTTTTAATTCGGCATTTTTAATACTATATTAATATTTCTAACTTAATTGTAAATATGTGTTAATATTATAATCACCTATATTAGATTATTTAATAAAGACTGTTATTATTATTATTATTATTATTATTATTATTATAAAACGAATAATTTACAAAATAATCACTTAAGTGGTTGAGCCGTTTTTAAATTCGGCAGCTTGCGAACATAATGCAGGAAAAGCAATGGGCACCTCACAATTTCTACTAAACAGTTATAGAAACACTTATGGTAGTTTGGGTACTTTGGGAGAACTCGAAATAACGTTGAAAAACTCACCCTACGGGTTCGTTTTCCCACTCATTATTTCTCGTTCTCCCAAATTGCCACGCGTGTTTCTATAACTGTATAGAAACAACGAAAATGTTTGCTATTTCTTAAATATTGTCAAAAAAATATAAGATTTGTTTCCGGGTTACACTGATTTTTTTGGTCACCCGATTACACTATATCACAAGCATATTATTTTGCAAATTGCATGGTAAGGCAATATTTGTACATGTCGTTTTTTAATTTTTAGAGAAAGTACTTTCGGAGGAATCGAATAATGGAACTGAATGGTACATCGTTGTGGTAATATTGGTGTCTGGGATTATCATTGGAATTCTTCTTTCTTACATTGTCTCATGTTCACGTCGTAAATTTAGAAGTAGAAAACCTCAATCACACCCTGAACCGTCAACATCTCAAGTTGATACAACTTATCAGGAACTAGATCTTACGAAAATGAATACAGAAGACAATTATCAGTCATTGAGAGTGAATGCTGCGAAACCTTGAATACTATATAAATGTTAAAGGTAGCCTCCTCTGTAGATAACTCTATAAGGGCACCTGTGTCAGATTGTTCTTCTAAACCACAGTAACCCCTATATAGATGCATGCGGAGGAGGCTAGGTTCAAGGCCAAGAGAGAGGCTTTTATTCAACAGTTATATATAATACAATAATACAATATCGATTCTTTATGTATATTCTAGCGATAGTCGTTCGCGCATGGGAAATGCGGACGGGTTTGGATCACAATATATAATTTTCATAGTTTGAGTATTGAGTTATTCTACTGACAGACAAACACATACACACAACGTCACAAACAAACTGGGACACACCTTCCCGGCAGACATAAAGAACGGTTTGAAATATCAACTGAATTTATCGAAATTAAATAGATTAATGTATTCACCATAGACGTCGGAATCTAACAACAGGCGGCAGGCAGTCAGTCTTATATTTGCATGTCAAGTTTCAATAAGTATCGAAAACGGAAGAAGTTTACACTACACAAAACAACACACCATAGAGCGTTAGTAAATTTACGGGAACACTACATTGCAGCCGGTATGTAACTATGTAATATTTGTTACCATTGTCCAATGAGTATTTGTATGTTGGTGTTATTAGTATTATTGAATTCATAGCCAACCAGATATAATATCAGACACGTTTGGGAGGCCCTACTCTGTTTGAGGTATATACAGTAAACAAGACACCTGCTGAGGCATTCGCTCCACGTCGCAAGGCGGCAAAGTGTACACCATGTATCTTGCGTCGTGATGGAGGAGAGAAGTGACACGCAAGAGGGTTGGTCCCCTGTTATAACTCTATGTCGGTAGGTCGGTTCAAATTAAACCATTCCAAAGTTGTTTGTTAAGCAACAAACTTGTTATCGCCCCCTTCAGAGGGCAACACAATCATTAGCCTTTGAGGACTAAGCATTAATTTCTCTTTAGGAAAACCCTCCTTTCTTTACAGAGGCTTTCTCAGTTTCTTTCTAGTTATTTTCGAAAGGCGCTAGATGGTTAATGGTGGCGCGAGGCGTTAGGTGGGCGCTAGAGTGTAATGAGGCGAGCGAGCGAAAGCGAAAAAATTAACTAAAGCCCACTGAGCTATACTATATTACTGGAGGGAGTGCTCGGCATAAAAAAGTGAAGCAAAAAACATGGCGGATATTTGCCTTGCTGACGCCAGTATGGTCCCAAATGCCCGTGGTAATTACCACTGACAGGCTCAATTTTGAGCCCGCTACAACTTTTACCCCCCCCTGGATTTGGTAAAAAAATATTTTAGCTCTGCAGTATTTTAAAATATTATAAAATTCTCGTTATTTACGACTTTTCAACATATTTTTCTGACCTTTGACCATTTGTTCAAAGATTTGCAAGTCGTACACGTTATTCTCATCCTTTAAAGACGGCAAACAAATACTAAAACCTCAAAACTGATGTCTGATGTGGGCAAAGATGATATTTGAAACCAGAGCAAACAGGTATTAAAAATTCCGTCTGAAAAAATTTGTCGAAAACACGATAGAATATACTTTACTCGGGCCCGGCAGCGCCCGGCTTAGAGGCTCTTGTATATGGTACAATTTGGGATTGTGTATACTTGCATAGTATATTATTTGGGCCACAAGTACAGTATTTACAGTGTGGTTGTAGAAAATAGATATATTTAATTAATCACAATGTCAGTTTCTTCCCTCAAACTCAAAGCAATGGAGTACTTTGTAATTCCACATTTTAGTTTCATACTATTTTGTGATGTTCTGAACAAGCTGTATGTATTTAGCATTTGGAAAATTATCTCTGTGAGTAGTATGAAGCCATGCATTTTGCAAATATCATATCTGGATTCTCTGAAAAATCCTATTAAGGACTGGTTATAAATTTCTAAATGAAGAAGACATGATAGTGATGATACTATGTGCTACTATCTTTAAGAGGGAATAATTAGGACATCAAAGAATCAGAGCTTTGTGTTATGTGCCAATTTACACATAAGCTAAGTGGTGCCATAAGGGCAGGGTGGTGGTGGCAGCTGATCTTGGAAAGGCAATTTCTACCTAGATTTCTGGTCAGATTTCTTAGGTTGAGATGGGGTATATACTTTCCATATTTGAAGCACTAGGATTGTAGTTCTTGTGTCTCTGATAGGTTTTGACTATCACTTTGAATGAGCAACATATCCTTAAAAGGCCACTACAGCAGGGGCGGCGTGGCTTAAAAATAGGGCCTGGGAAACCTTTCGCTAGGGGCCCACTGCTCACGTTGGGAGAGTTGGGGGGGTGTCATTTGCTGAGAAGAAAAATAGGATTAAATACAAAATTAAATTTTTGTTCATTACTAGTGATTTATCCCAAATATTTAATGAAAGGACCAAAACTTTATAAACATTGTAGACCTTTGCATGCTTGGGGCCCACAATTGGCAGATTTCCGGGGGCCCACCGGGAAATCTCCCGGTGGGCCACGCCGCTCCTGCACTACAGTAGCTTATAAACCCCCAACTGCCCCAATAAAAAAGTATTTGTAACTTCCCCCAGTCCACCCATAATTCTGGTGTTCCTAGCTTAAAATATTTTGTTTTCTATTGCCCCCCTGTCTTTTTTATGCTTTTGTCTCTACTGAAAACTTTACAACATTTACATATATATATTACATAAATACATCATTGCAGAATTTATCCCAAAATAACACAGTCCTTTCTGTAATTGGTGAACCATGCAACATGTTTGGAAATTGAAGATACAACAGCATAATATTTGTTTTATTTTAATTTGACATTTTCAAAGAATAATTACTAATCAGCAGTACCGTAAATAATTTTAAGAACCAAGCTGTATAATCAAGTTATTATGGTATTATCAGTGGCATACCGAGCGGGGAAGTATAGGGGGTGTTAAACCCAAACGAATCTGTCAGTAAGTTGACCTTGGTCTGTTGAAACATGAAACAACCAAATGAGTAACAGACTAGTAACATAATTTTGCGCTCGCTAGCAACCAACACTACTGACATCAGTTTTTCTTCCTTTTTGCTCTGTGTCATCGGTACATTTTGGAATGGGCACCATAGTAGAAATGCTAGAACACGGTATGCCATTGGGTATTATTATAACTTTGTATCCCAATGGTCTATGACTTTGCTGTGCCTGTTCAGCATTTTGATGCCTTGTGCCATTTCTTGTGATACCTATAACAGATGATTCCTGCAAAAGAGAAGAGAATAGTCATACCATATTATTATACATCCTTATACCACAATATCATATACATCTATGTTAACTATGCATGATACAATACATGACCTGTTAAGAATACTTTTTGCTCAAATTAGTTATTTGTATATCACATTAGTTATTTGTATATCATTTGATTTCTGTAATGGAATGAGAAACAATAAAAGTTACTAAACAATGGTGTGAGAAAAATTGCTTACTAGGGGTGCACCAGAACTTAGTTCCAAGTTCTGGCCAGAGCCCCATTTTTTACAGTTTCATTTCTGGCCAGATCAAAATTTTCTCTGGTGCACCACTATACACAATTATTTCTGCTATACAAGTTTTGATGCTGTACAATCCATTCACACATCTCAGATTTGTTTACATTTTTGTATCCAAATAATAACCCATTAGATTACAATGCACCCTACTTTAGCATAATTTTTATTCTGGCTATTGCCAGATGATTCTACTTGTCAGTGGCAGGGTACAGCATAGTTAATGGATTAATGAACTTGTAATTATGAGGGTATTTTGAAGATATATTGGGTCATTCCAGAAAAGATCCAGACTCCCACTATGGAGGAATTTCTGCCATCCTGAGGGGAAAGTGGGTAAATCTATTTTTATTATATAACTAAAAACCATAGTAAAATGCACTAAGATGTCTGTTTACTAGGGCATCTGTTTAATAGGATATCATCAACTGACTTTTTTTGAGGGTGTTGAAATGGTTGGTATCCTAGCTCATAGGCCATATAGACGCTGTTGCGGTCACCCAGCTGTTGAGCTGTGGTCATGTACTGTATTTCGTTATGTACGTTTGTTTTTGTCCTGTTATGTAACGTAACATTATGTTTCATCGGCAAAGTTTATAAATAAAAAATAAAATAAATATATAAATACTACAAAACTTAAGTATGCAGCAGGTAACTGCTGCTACAAAAATACCTAAAAAACTAGCAAGTTTGCCAAGGACAAGTTGCTTGTCTTAGACTTAGTTGTCTATATAATCTGTGTTACAAAAGTATAAAATTAATTATACTATAAAACTTTTAAAACTAATTAAAAACACAAAGGCGCAAGCAACATGGCCAACTCTGAGTCAAAACAACAAGATTTTACGTACATTACAAGTTTTTTTATGTCTGTTTTTAAAATATTTCTATCCAAGTCGACTGAGTAAATATAGAAAGCCGATCGAGTAGAAAGCTAGAAAATAAATGCAAATCTTACCGGTGAGAAGCAATATTCTTCCTTTATAGTGAATTGTTGTATCCACAAGCGGAACAAAAAGGTAATCGTTCCTCGACTTTGTGAAACAAGCAAAAATAGGAGAAAAATATCAAGATTTAGAGGGTCGAAACATAAAATATTATAGTGCAAAACCCAGGAGGGTGAAGAGTTCGTCGAAAGCACAGTATCGCGGTTGTCAGTGGTAATTACCATGGGCATTTGGGACAATATGTGGCGTCAGCAAGCTAAAATCCGCCATGTTTTTTGCTTCACTTTTCTGCCTGGCAAACATTAGCGGCACGTCCTCCAGATATATTTAGCTCAGTGCTAAAGCCTCTGCCAGAATTGTGAACAAATACGGCGGCAATCCGGGGGGATCTTCGCTTTCCTTCCGCTCCCGCGTTTTTCCCGTCGCTCGTCGCCCGCTAGTTACAGAGGTTTTCCTTGGTATGACTAACTCTCCCCTCTAGCGCACCGCTAACTCGTTCCTCTATAGCGCACATATCGCGAAGACCCTGCCTAGGACAGAGGGATGACGGCACTAGACTAGAATGTCAAAACGTTGGTCACGATCGTGAATGCAAGTTGATTGTTCAGGGATTACATTTATTTACTTAAATCAAAGTAGCGAATCATGTTCAGCACATTAATGTTTGCTGACACTGTATCATAAGATAAATGGCGTTACTCCTTTGGGCCGCCCGGCAAAAGCAGGGTGCCTCCAGTAAATAATGGCCCCTTAACTAGGATAATAAAGTGTCGAAGTTGAATTTTTTGAGTGATTGTTACAGGTTCTAGAAATATTGCTCCAGACACAATAACATCAAAACGGAAAGTCTGTATCTTTGAACGACTGTGTAGTGTTCTGGGGCTGGTTCGAAAGGCGATTAAGTCGCTATCCGCCGTTTAACTCCCTGTCCGCCAGGGGTCGGTTGTATCAACGCCGGATAGCACTATCCACCGGATAGCGAATCTTCCAACTTTCCTAAAATTGTGCGTTGATTTGTATAATCTAGATTAAACATTAGCATTTATAAGTTAAAGTTTCTTTTTATTAATTGTGGGGTCTACATTCGTAGTTTTATAGCTTTTTGAGCATTTTTACAAGTGTCGAAAAATTCGCTATCCGGTGGATAGTGCTATCCGGCCTTGATACAACCGCCCCCAGATCGGATAAAATTTAAACGCTTGAGAAATAGTGTTGTACGAAGTCCGTTTAGCGCTATCCACTGGTTAAGTTTCGGCTAACATGTGGATAAGTTTAAACGGTGTCTTGAGACCGTTATTTACTCATATTGATTTACTCATCTGTGTGCATGTTAGGTCATCTGGGTCTTCAGTTAGTTCAACCTGAATTGAATGAAGTCCCAGAACTTGAAAAAGTAGGGCATCTACATGCTTGCAACAACCACCCTGTCCAGCTACACATGAGCAACTTGCAGTTGACACTTTCCCTGTGTCCTGGTGAAAGTGAACATACACAGTATAATTACTGCATTGACTCGTGTACATTACATTTAACAAGAAAGTTTTTTTTTTTATTGGTTTTTTCCCATGTACAATAAATTTACTAAAAAAAGTGACGCTCAGTTCCTTTTAAAATGTCAGGCTGTGTACTTTAGTCACCATTTTTTCTTTAAAAAGCTAATAACCATGTTTCTTATGCTTGTGTGCATTTGGTGGTTTCCCCTGTTTTCCTGGAGTATTAGTAATTAAATACTGTTTGTGTAAAAGGAGGAATGCTTCTGAGGTTCCTTGTCCACTGTATATGACCAGTAAATGTACTTTGCTCCATCCTTTTTGCCATAATAAACGACGAAACGTGAAGGAAAAGCAGACACAAACAGTAAACAGAAACACACGAACAAATATCTTCCTTTTAACTTTTTCAAAAATAGTATAACTGCAGCCAGTTGTACTTAAAAGTACTCTAACAATAGTAAGTGGATATCTTTGGAAATGTTTGAAAATGAAAAGCCGATATATACTTTCAAGATAGTTTTCCGGCCAACGTCCTCAATGGTCTGTAAATGGAACACTTGATCAAAGCGTTTGTTGTTTTAGACAAAACCTTCTAAATTTTCGACAGACCCCATATTTACACTCAAAATCAGCGGATTTTAGCCTATTTTAGGCCGACAAATCGTTTATTTTACTTAAAAAACTCACTTTTGAAATATGTGAAATATAAAAATTTGTGTTGGTCCATGTTCGATCGAAGCCATGTTTGCCTTTGCCCGATCTGATCGTCACGTTAAATATCTCAAAATCTGTGGCTCATAGAAATCCAATGTTAGAATACTGAGACAAAATAGACTTCACAGGATTTTTAAAAGCTTTTCTTGAAAACTAAGCAAACATGTTACTCGTCTAAATTCTGTTTATTCACCTCCCACTCATATGCAAAGTAAGCGTCCGCCATTATGCAAATTTCTGCCGAGGTAACTAAATTAAAATGATGCTTTGCGATAGCGCAAGTTGCCCATTCAGCTTCTAAGAAGAGTAAGGCTATTTTTCATTTCCAGTTCAACGTTATCGTAGAATTTTCTTTTGTGTCGAAGTCATTAGTTCTACTGTAGTGCTCAGGAAACAAAGAAATACGTTATGTTTTGGTATACGATACGGGTGAAGTTAGACTAAGCTACAAGTCAACTTAATTGAATTATTTTCTTAAATGTTTATAGGTTAAAGTGGATTGTTGCATTTTTCGTTGCATTATCATCAGTCTAAAATATGTATATAACTTTTGCTCGAAATTTCCGTCAACATTGTGTTCTATCGAGTGAGTTGGCGTGGAAAATCTTGAATATTTACCAGTATCCGTAGACAATGCCTCGCAGTGTCGCACTCATCATAAGTATGCAAGGACATCATAAATATTTTTGCATGGTTTAACGTTAAAAATGCGGACTGACTAACAAATTCCAGTTCACTGACACTGCTTTTAATTATTTTTAACTCATATAGAAATGTAAGAAGGAAATATTGTATTTTTCCGTTTTGTATCTTGTTTCTAGGAAAGGTCACTTCGCCACGGCATGGGACCAGGTTGACTTTTTTACCTGGATCAACTGAAAAAATAGCGTGGTCATTTAATGATGCTATATCTTCTGTTGAATTTCGAAATTGGTATTTCACAAGTAACGACGGAGCATCTCGACGAATTGCCAGAATAGTAGATAATGATAGCGCTACAATATCAAGCAATATCCCATTGGAAGTTGATATAGAAAAGCCAGCAACATTGGTTTTGTAAGACGTTAATCAAAGTTACAATGGAAGATACCGGTTTACTCTAATAACATTTGACGGCATTGATGAATCTAGAGTTGTTGTTTTGATTACAGGCAAGTATTGATGAATTAAGACTACAGGTATTTCCCAAATTTATGGTGTAACATTTTCATGATAAATTTTACACGTAGTTTCAAGATTTAAGGCCTTGAACACGATTTTCTACATCCCTGAGAATAAAGTGCTTTTTGGTTAAACTTTTCTGCAGTTTGAACTTAATTTCAGCACATTTATTTTTCAATTGACAATTTTTCTTTCCCGACCCAAGAACAATATCAAATCTCAAATGTGACGAAACGAAACAACCAGTACTTTTGTGAAGGAAAAACATTTCCACGCATAAGACGTGGAGAAAAAAATGAAAGTTACTATTATTTTGCATGATTACCGCTTTACGCTAATTATATTTCAGAGAAGCCAACAGTGACAATCAATTGTTCCAGCCCCATGGCAGTAAATGAAGGTGATAATGTCACTTGTGTATGTAGAGATGAAGTTGGCAACCCCCCAGCCAATGTAACATGGTACAAAGATGGCGTCCAGATTGGTGGCACAAGAAAAGAAGAACGAACATTAACCCTAAGTAATGTTGAAAAAACAGCCAGTGGAACATATAAATGTGCAGCCCAAAGCCACACTTTGACGGATGAAAAATCAATTGAAATAATTGTTTATCGTAAGAATAAGTGATGTTAACATTTGAACGAAAGAGCCACGCCCTTTTTTTTTACTCCGTTTAACAAAAAGTTTGGGAACACTCTAAAAACTAGTGTGTAATTATACATACCTAAGGTGTGTATCAGTACACATATTTTGGAAAAGAGGTGGGTATAATTACACATCGCAATATATATGACAAGGTGTGTATTTATACAAACCTTGTTAACAAACGGCGTTCTTCAAATTATCAAGTGTTTCGGTCGCGGCGGTTATTTGAGGGAGGCACTTTTTAAAAATTATTCTATTTGTATCTGCCTTCACACGGGAACTGCGCATTCACTAAGTTTTGAAGAGAGAGAAAGAGAGAGTCAAACAATAGAGCATTTAACATATACTCCTTTTGGATTTATAGTTGCGCCACAACTATAGGTGTGTACAAATACACATCTTAAGGTGTGTAAAAATACACGGCAAAAGATGTGCGAATTTCGCGACAAGAAAAGTGTGTAATATCTAACACTTATTTTTTAGAGTAAATATTCCAAATATAACTATATATACCCTATAATTATTATATCAACTACGTGCATTCAACTGGTCACATATTGGCCGCAGGGCTATTTTTGTTTTTTGCAGTATGAGAATTGCTATAGAATAGAGGAAAAGCTTTCGATCTGTTAGCTTCATCAGTTATATTCATCAGTGCAAATAGTATTAAAGCGTATTATATAAAGTTAAGAGTTTCTTTCTTTACAGAGCCAGTTTCACCTGCAGTGATAAGTTTTACGTCCACTCCAGAAAATGCAATACCTGGTGAATCAGTTGTAATAACGTGTGAAGCTATAGCTGTGCCTTTACCAAGTTATACCATAATCCATAACGATACAGATGTCGTCAGTACTCACAAAACGTATATTATAACAGTTTTGAAATTCAGTCATGTTGGGTCATATAAATGTATTGCAACAAATCAACTTGGAAATAGCTCAATGGCCTTCAGTTTATCTGTCGTCGGTAAGTTATGTATTTGATTCATTATTATATACTAGTCTAGTAATTTTTCCACAAGAGTAACATAAATTTTCATTATATTGTTTTAGTGTATTGAACGAGCTTAGTCTTTAATATATTTACAGATTACTAATACCAGTATCCCTAAGATTTGTATTCTATATTTAGGGTACATTAACTAGTAATATTATACATACAATTTTTTGCCGATTTCTACACCACCTTTAATTGCTATATAAGTAGTACACATGCACATATATCCAATCAAGTTGATTTTAAAACATGTAAGGTAAAAGATTTAACAATGTAATTTTTAATTTCAGCAAAACAAAAAACGAATGCCCCAAATACAAAGTCAATGTGTTCCGGAACAAGTAAATTGTTTTTTCATAATATATATCTATTTATATAACATTTATATTACACGTGCGTTGATTGGTCGAGAAGCGTGTTTCTATAACGGTATACAAACACGGACAATTTCCTGCTTCGCGCCTTTGGATTTAGAAACGTAAACAAAACAATTTTAATACGAACTATAATAGAAAAAATGTTTAATAATACTGTCTCGAAAACCAAAAAACGACTTTTCAGTTTGAATAGTGTAGAACTAGATTTATTTTGTAGTGAAATTGACAAGCAAATAAATTTTATGCTTATGTAATGAGAATTTGTGAATTAATCGCGAGGTAAAAATCTCTTTCTTGAGTTATATTATAAAAGAACTAGAAAATATTTTTCCTGCGTTTCTATTTAACAATTAGTCGCCGAGGGCAAGGTGATCACAATTATCCTATAGTCACTGAGCCGAAGGCGAATTGACTATAGGCTTGTAATCACCGAGCCTGAGGCGACTAATTGTTTTAGTAGAATTGAAATTTTCAAAGAGAAAAATAAGCACGGAAAGTTATGAGGTCACTTGAAAAGGCTATAGGACAAAATTCAGCGCTTTTCTCAGCGGCCGGTTATTAAAAACATGCTGACAAAAGCAACACTCGCGACCAGTGTCAAAAACATATCGAAGCGAAACAAAAACAAACAATTTTGTGAGAAAAATACTTTGGAAGGGCTCAAATACAAAATAGAATGGTTTTAAAAATATATCAAGGCTAGATTTTTGCTGAATATAACGATATAAATGAGGATAAGACGAATAATTTACAAAATAATCACTTAAGTGGTTGAGCCGTACGGAAAAAAGTTTTATACATGTACGTTTCAACAGCGAAAAAACGCTGCCTTTTGAAGAAAAATAGTGTATTTGTCATCGCTTACCTTTAGAAATGTTAAAAATATATCCTCCTTGAATTAGCGGCACTTTATTTCATAAGTAACAATTAGTGGGAATATAATTTCTGATATAACTGATCATTTCTCTCAATTCTGTATTTTTAAATCAACTAAGGATAAAATAGAAATACCAATAAAGCAACAACGACGTGACTTTTCACAATTTTCTGCTGTTAATTTTAACAATGAATTGTCTCTCATAGATTGGGATGAAATATTCCTAAAAGGGGATAGGGATATTGATAAAACATTTTGCTTTATTTATAAAAGAATTAATGCGATACTGAATAAACACGCACCAATTAAATTGATATCGCGTCGTCAAGCTAAACGGCTCTCAAAACCTTGGATTACTAAAGGAATAAGAACAGCTATCAAACACAAAAATCAACTATATGCTGACGGAAAACAGTCTGAGTATAAAATATACAGAAATCGAATACAAAGATTAATACGATTAAGTAAAGCTAACTATTATTGTGAATATTTTAACAAACATTTGACGAATATGAAAAAAACATGGGAAGGAATTAATACTATTATGAATCGTAAAACTCAGAAATCATCTTGCATTCAAGCTATTAAAGACCATAATAATGGTAATAGACTTATAAGAAACGTAACCCATATCCCAGATATACTAAATAATCATTTTGCATCAGTTGGACATAAATTGACTAACCAGTTACTAGACCCGCGAAAGCACTATTCCGACTTTCTTATAAACTCTAAATCTCCTCGAGATTCGTTTTGTTTTAATCTAATTACTCTGATGAAGTGAAACTTGAGATTTTAGCACTTCCAATGAACAAAGCACATGGTTTATATTCTTGTCCCTCTCAGATATTGAAATGTGCCAGCGATATTATTAGTTACGTATTGTGTAGATTATTTAATTTATCAATTGAGTTAGGAGTATATCCATCCAAATTAAAAATGTCAAAAATCATTCCAATATTTAAAAATGATGACAGGACTGACGCTAATAATTACCGGCCGATATCGCTATTATCTAATTTTAATAGACTTTTTGAAAAGATGATGTATAAAAGGATGCAGAGCTTTATTCAAAAACATGCTATTCTTTCTTCTTGTCAGTATGGCTTTCGAGAATTGCATTCAACTGAGCATGCAATTCTTGATATTGTTAATACCATTCAGTTAAATATGGCTAAGAAATTATTTTCGTGTGGAGTATTTATTGATTTAAAAAAAGCTTTTGATACCGTTGATCATGAAATCCTTTTACAAAAATTATGTTATTATGGATTTAGAGGAATAATTAATGATTGGTTTAGTTCATATTTAAATGGTAGAATGCAAACTACACAAATTGGTAATCACATATCCAAAAAGGCTGCAATAACGTGTGGCGTGCCTCAAGGATCAGTCTTGGGTCCATTACTTTTCTTGCTTTTTATTAATGACTTTGATAATTGCTCTAAGATATTTAATTTTTACCTTTTTGCTGATGACACAAATCTAATCTATTCCGAAAAGACCTAAATCTCTTGAAAAATTGTTAACGAAGAACTTTGCCATTTATATGACTGGCTTAGTTCAAATAAACTTAGTCTTAATTTTAAAAAGTCTACTTTTGTTATTTTTCATCCATATCAAAAGAAATTAGTATATCAACCTATTATCAAAATGTATAATAACGAATTGAAAGGATATACAGAGCTTAATTGTGAAGATTATATTAAATATCTAGGGGTTTTAATGGACAAGAATCTCTCATGGAAATATCATGTAGAACATGTTCTAAGTAAAATAAGTAAAACTGTAGGCATGATTTCAAAATTAAGGCACTTTGTACCTAAACATACTTTACTTAATATTTACAAATCGCTAATAGGTCCATATCTCTCCTATTGTCTTGTTATCTGGGGTCAGACAAGCAAATCAAATTGGAATAATATCTTAGTTTTGCAAAAACGTGTTCTTCGTTTCATCCATTTTCTGATAAACGAGAGCACGCAATACCTTTTTTGTTGCCACAAATATTTTACCAGTAAATATCTTATTCTATGAAAATGTACTTACATTGATGCATGATGTTAAAAATAGAGTTGCACCAGTAAATATCCTCAATCTTTTCCAGAAAACGTCAGATATTCATTCTTATAATACTCGTTCTTCAAAGTCAAATAATTTTTACATTAAACAATCGAAACTAGAAATTCAACGAAAGTCTTTTCTCATGTTGGAGTAAAATGGTGGAATGAGGTACCATTTTGCATAAGAGAATTGCCAAAAAGCATTTAAGAAAAAGGATACGTAGTATCCTTTTGGACATTTTACAAAATGAAAACACTTATCCGGACATAGAGTCGCTCAGCTGTAAAATTAAGAAAAGATCATGCAATGAGGCCTCAAATTGAAGCATTATTATAATTAAACTCCTACTTTTTTTCCTGTTCTTGATATACAGTATATCATTTATTTCCTTCCTAAAAACGTTAAGTTTATTAATGTGTAATTTTTTTGAAAATTATTTCACATTATGCATATATACTTTGCTATATAATTAATGGCTTTGTAAATTAATATTTATTATAAATTGTGTGTTATTATTGTATAGACAAGTCCGCCTCGACTAGCTTTTAGCTATTAGCGGCCTTGTCTTATTATTGCTTGTATTTATGTTATTATTGTTTGAATAAATTGAAAATTGAAATTGAATTTGGAACCAGGCTCAAAAAATTTTCCGCAGCTTGCGAAGTAGGAATTTTGAAAAAACTGGGCAGCCAGTGACTATCACTTTTTGAGACTCAATTTGGACCAATCATAATGCAGGAAAAGCAACAGGCACCTCACAATTTCTGCTAAAGAGTTATAGAAACACTTGTGGTAGTTTGGGTACTTTGGCAGAACTCGAAATAACGTTGAAAAACTCACCCTACGGGTTCGTTTTCCCACTCATTATTTCTCGTTCTCCCAAACTGCCACGCTTGTTTCTATGACTGTATAGAAACAACGAAAACGAGTGCTATTTCTTAAATATTGTCAAAAAAATATAATATTTGTTTTCCGGACACGCGATACACTATATCACAAGCATATTATTTTGCGAATTGCATGGTAAGCCAATATTTGTACTTGTCGTTTTTTAATTTTTAGAAAGTACTTTCGGAGGAATCGAATAATGGAACTGAATGGTATATCGTTGTGGTATCATTGGTGTCTGGGATTATCATTGGAATTCTTCTGTCTTACATTGTCTCATGTTCTCGTCGTAAATTTAGAAGTAAAAAACCTCAATCACACCCTGAACCGTCAACATCTCAAGTTGATACAACTTATCAGGAACTAGATCTTACGAAAATTAATACAGAAGACAATTATCAGTCATTAAGAGTGAATGCTGCGAGTAACGACGCTGGAAACGAGAAACGAGTCGCTTTATACTGAGTTGAACAAAACCAGAGATATGGAAAACAACTATCAATCTTTAACTTGAACCTTGAATACTATATAAATGTTAAAGGTAGCCTCCTCTGTAGATATCTCTATAAGGACACCTGTGTCAGATTGTTCTTCTAAACCACAGGTAACACCTATATAGATGCATGCGGAGGAGGCTAGGTTCAAGGCCAAGAGAGAGGCTTTTATTCAACAGTTAAGAAATAGAAAACATTTTCCGTGTTTCTATACAGTTATAGAAACACGCGTGGGAGTTTGGGAGAATGAGAAATAATTATTTCGTTATTTCGTTATTTCGAGTTCTCCCAAACTCCCACAAGCGTTTCTATAAGTGTATAGAAATACAGGAAAAAATGTTTTCTGTTTCTTTTATAATATAACTCAAAAGACATTTTTTAAACTTAATCAATTTACAAATTCTCATTACGTACGCATGCTGACCTTTGCTCGTCAATTTCGCTGCAAGAAAACAACTCTGTTTGAAAATTAACAGTCAAAAATGTGTAAAAGCATTAAAATTGTTTTTAAATAGTATTCAAAGTTTTATAATTCGCATTACATTTGTTTTTTTTATGATTTTAAATTTTGGCGCGAAAATTTCCGTGTTTCTATACAGTTACGGAAACACGCTTCTCGACCAATCAGCACGCGCGTACTATAAATGTTATATTATAATTATATATAATACAATAATACAATATCGATTCTTTATGTATATTCTAGCGATAGTCGTTCGCGCATGGGCAATGCGGATGGGTTTGGATCACAATATATAATTTTCATAGTTTGAGTTATTCTGCTGACAGACAAACACATACACACAACGTCACAAACAAACTGGCAGACATAAAGAACGGTTTGAAATATCAACTGAAGTTATCGAAATTAAATAGATTAATGTATTCACCATAGACGTCGGAATCTAACAACAGGCGGCAGGCAGTCAGTCTCATATTTGCATGTCAAGTTTCAATAAGTATCGAAACCGGAAGAAGTTTACATTGGACGAAACAATACACCATAGAGCGTTAGTAAATTTACGGGAACACTACATTGCAGGTATGTAACTATGCCATATTTCTTACCATTGTCTATTGAGTATTTGTTTGTTGTCTATTGAGTATCAAAGGCATATCCATTTGAATTCATAGCCAACCAGATATAATATCAGACACGTTTGGGGGCCCTACTCTGTTTGAGGTATATACAGTAAACAAGACACCTGATGAGGCATTGGCTTCACGTCGCAAGGCGGCAAAGTATATACCATGTATCTTGCGTCGTGATGCAGGAGAGAGGTGATACGCAAGAGGGTTGGTCCCCTGTTATAACCCTGTGTTTATTCCAAAGTTGTTTGTTAAGCAGCAAACTTGTTATCGCCCCCTTCAGAGGGCAACACAACATTAGCCTTTTGAGGACTAAGCATTAATTTCTCTTTAGGAAAACCCTCCTTTCTTTACAGAGGCTTTCTCAGTTTCTTTCTAGTTATTTTTGAAAGGCGCTAGATGGTAAAAGGTGGCGCGAGGCGTTAGGTGGGCGCTAGAATGTAATGAGAAGGGCGAGCGAAAGCGAAAAAATAAACTAAAGCCTCTGCCAGAATTGTAAACAAATATGGCGGCAATCCGGGGGCATCTTCGCTTCCCTTCCCCTCCCGCGTTTTCCCGTCGCTCGTCGCCCGCTAGTTACAGAGGTTTTCCTTGGACTAACTCTCTCCTCTAGCGCACCGCTAACACGTTCTTCTATAGCGCACATTTCGCGAAGACCCTGCCTAGGACAGAGGGATGAAGGCACTAGACTAGAATGTCAAAACGTTGGTCACGATCGTGAATGCAAGTTGATTGTTCAGGGATTACATTTATTTACTTAAATCAAAGTAGCGAATCATGGTCAGCACATTAATGTTTGCTGACACTGTATCATAAGATAAATGGCGATACTTCTTTGGGCGCCGCCCGGCAAAAGCAGGGTGCCTCCAGTAAATAATGGCCCCTTAACTAGGATAATAAAGTGTCGAAGTTGAATTTGTTGAGTGATTGTTACAGGTTCTACAATAACATCAAAACGGAAAGTCTGTATCTTTGAACGACTGTGTAGTGTTCTGGGGCTGGTTCGAAAGGCGATTTTAAAAGTCGCTATCCGCCGTTTAACTCCCTGTCCGCCAGGGGTCGGTTGTATCAACGCCGGATAGCACTATCCACCGGATAGCGAATCTTCCAACTTTCCTAAAATTGTGCGTTGATTTGTATAATCTAGATTAAACATTAGCATTTATAAGTTAAAGTTTCTTTTTATTAATTGTGGGGTCTACATTCGTAGTTTTATAGCTTTTTGAGCATTTTTACAAGTGTCGAAAAATTCGCTATCCGGTGGATAGTGCTATCCGGCCTTGATACAACCGCCCCCAGATCGGATAAAATTTAAACGCTTGAGAAATAGTGTTGTACGAAGTCCGTTTAGCGCTATCCACTGGTTAAGTTTCGGCTAACATGTGGATAAGTTTAAACGGTGTCTTGAGACCGTTATTTACTCATATTGATTTACTCATCTGTGTGCATGTTAGGTCATCTGGGTCTTCAGTTAGTTCAACCTGAATTGAATGAAGTCCCAGAACTTGAAAAAGTAGGGCATCTACATGCTTGCAACAACCACCCTGTCCAGCTACACATGAGCAACTTGCAGTTGACACTTTCCCTGTGTCCTGGTGAAAGTGAACATACACAGTATAATTACTGCATTGACTCGTGTACATTACATTTAACAAGAAAGTTTTTTGGTTTTTCCCACATGAATGAATTTACTAAAAAGTGACGCTCAGTTCCTTTTAAAATGTCAGGCTGTGTACTTTAGTCACCATTTTTTCTTTAAAAAGCTAATAACCATGTTTCTTATGCTTGTGTGCATTTGGTGGTTTCCCCTGTTTTCCTGGAGTATTAGTAATTAAATACTGTTTGTGTAAAAGGAGGAATGCTTCTGAGGTTCCTTGTCCACTGTATATGACCAGTAAATGTACTTTGCTCCATCCTTTTTGCCATAATAAACGACGAAACGTGAAGGAAAAGCAGACACAAACAGTAAACAGAAACACACGAACAAATATCTTCCTTTTAACTTTTTCAAAAATAGTATAACTGCAGCCAGTTGTACTTAAAAGTACTCTAACAATAGTAAGTGGATATCTTTGGAAATGTTTGAAAATGAAAAGCCGATATATACTTTCAAGATAGTTTTCCGGCCAACGTCCTCAATGGTCTGTAAATGGAACACTTGATCAAAGCGTTTGTTGTTTTAGACAAAACCTTCTAAATTTTCGACAGACCCCATATTTACACTCAAAATCAGCGGATTTTAGCCTATTTTAGGCCGACAAATCGTTTATTTTACTTAAAAAACTCACTTTTGAAATATGTGAAATATAAAAATTTGTGTTGGTCCATGTTCGATCGAAGCCATGTTTGCCTTTGCCCGATCTGATCGTCACGTTAAATATCTCAAAATCTGTGGCTCATAGAAATCCAATGTTAGAATACTGAGACAAAATAGACTTCACAGGATTTTTAAAAGCTTTTCTTGAAAACTAAGCAAACATGTTACTCGTCTAAATTCTGTTTATTCACCTCCCACTCATATGCAAAGTAAGCGTCCGCCATTATGCAAATTTCTGCCGAGGTAACTAAATTAAAATGATGCTTTGCGATAGCGCAAGTTGCCCATTCAGCTTCTAAGAAGAGTAAGGCTATTTTTTCATTTCCAGTTCAACGTTATCGTAGAATTTTCTTTTGTGTCGAAGTCATTAGTTCTACTGTAGTGCTCAGGAAACAAAGAAATACGTTATGTTTTGGTATACGATACGGGTGAAGTTAGACTAAGCTACAAGTCAACTTAATTGAATTATTTTCTTAAATGTTTATAGGTTAAAGTGGATTGTTGCATTTTTCGTTGCATTATCATCAGTCTAAAATATGTATATAACTTTTGCTCGAAATTTCCGTCAACATTGTGTTCTATCGAGTGAGTTGGCGTGGAAAATCTTGAATATTTACCAGTATCCGTAGACAATGCCTCGCAGTGTCGCACTCATCATAAGTATGCAAGGACATCATAAATATTTTTGCATGGTTTAACGTTAAAAATGCGGACTGACTAACAAATTCCAGTTCACTGACACTGCTTTTAATTATTTTTAACTCATATAGAAATGTAAGAAGGAAATATTGTATTTTTCCGTTTTGTATCTTGTTTCTAGGAAAGGTCACTTCGCCACGGCATGGGACCAGGTTGACTTTTTTACCTGGATCAACTGAAAAAATAGCGTGGTCATTTAATGATGCTATATCTTCTGTTGAATTTCGAAATTGGTATTTCACAAGTAACGACGGAGCATCTCGACGAATTGCCAGAATAGTAGATAATGATAGCGCTACAATATCAAGCAATATCCCATTGGAAGTTGATATAGAAAAGCCAGCAACATTGGTTTTGTAAGACGTTAATCAAAGTTACAATGGAAGATACCGGTTTACTCTAATAACATTTGACGGCATTGATGAATCTAGAGTTGTTGTTTTGATTACAGGCAAGTATTGATGAATTAAGACTACAGGTATTTCCCAAATTTATGGTGTAACATTTTCATGATAAATTTTACACGTAGTTTCAAGATTTAAGGCCTTGAACACGATTTTCTACATCCCTGAGAATAAAGTGCTTTTTGGTTAAACTTTTCTGCAGTTTGAACTTAATTTCAGCACATTTATTTTTCAATTGACAATTTTTCTTTCCCGACCCAAGAACAATATCAAATCTCAAATGTGACGAAACGAAACAACCAGTACTTTTGTGAAGGAAAAACATTTCCACGCATAAGACGTGGAGAAAAAAATGAAAGTTACTATTATTTTGCATGATTACCGCTTTACGCTAATTATATTTCAGAGAAGCCAACAGTGACAATCAATTGTTCCAGCCCCATGGCAGTAAATGAAGGTGATAATGTCACTTGTGTATGTAGAGATGAAGTTGGCAACCCCCCAGCCAATGTAACATGGTACAAAGATGGCGTCCAGATTGGTGGCACAAGAAAAGAAGAACGAACATTAACCCTAAGTAATGTTGAAAAAACAGCCAGTGGAACATATAAATGTGCAGCCCAAAGCCACACTTTGACGGATGAAAAATCAATTGAAATAATTGTTTATCGTAAGAATAAGTGATGTTAACATTTGAACGAAAGAGCCACGCCCTTTTTATTGACTCCGTTTAACAAAAATTTTAGGAACACTCTAAAAACTAGTGTGTAATTATACATACCTAAGGTGTGTATCAGTACACATATTTTGGAAAAGAGGTGGGTATAATTACACATCGCAATATATATGAAAAGGTGTGTATTTATACAAACCTTGTTAACAAACGGCGTTCTTCAAATTATCAAGTGTTTCGGTCGCGGCGGTTATTTGAGGGAGGCACTTTTTAAAAATTATTCTATTTGTATCTGCCTTCACACGGGAACTGCGCATTCACTAAGTTTTGAAGAGAGAGAAAGAGAGAGTCAAACAATAGAGCATTAACATATACTCATTTTGGATTTATAGTTGCGCCACAACTATAGGTGTGTACAAATACACATCTTAAGGTGTGTAAAAATACACGGCAAAAGATGTGCGAATTTCGCGACAAGAAAAGTGTGTAATATCTAACACTTATTTTTTAGAGTAAATATTCCAAAATATAACTATATATACCCTATAATTATTATATCAACTACGTGCATTCAACTGCATGGTCACATATTGGCCGCAGGGCTATTTTTGTTTTTTGCAGTATGAGAATTGATATAGAATAGAGGAAAAGCTTTCGATCTGTTAGCTTCATCAGTTATATTCATCAGTGCAAATAGTATTAAAGCGTATTATATAAAGTTAAGAGTTTCTTTCTTTACAGAGCCAGTTTCACCTGCAGTGATAAGTTTTACGTCCACTCCAGAAAATGCAATACCTGGTGAATCAGTTGTAATAACGTGTGAAGCTATAGCTGTGCCTTTACCAAGTTATACCATAATCCATAACGATACAGATGTCGTCAGTACTCACAAAACGTATATTATAACAGTTTTGAAATTCAGTCATGTTGGGTCATATAAATGTATTGCAACAAATCAACTTGGAAATAGCTCAATGGCCTTCAGTTTATCTGTCGTCGGTAAGTTATGTATTTGATTCATTATTATATACTAGTCTAGTAATTTTTCCACAAGAGTAACATAAATTTTCATTATATTGTTTTAGTGTATTGAACGAGCTTAGTCTTTAATATATTTACAGATTACTAATACCAGTATCCCTAAGATTTGTATTCTATATTTAGGGTACATTAACTAGTAATATTATACATACAATTTTTTGCCGATTTCTACACCACCTTTAATTGCTATATAAGTAGTACACATGCACATATATCCAATCAAGTTGATTTTAAAACATGTAAGGTAAAAGATTTAACAATGTAATTTTTAATTTCAGCAAAACAAAAAACGAATGCCCCAAATACAAAGTCAATGTGTTCCGGAACAAGTAAATTGTTTTTTCATAATATATATCTATTTATATAACATTTATATTACACGTGCGTTGATTGGTCGAGAAGCGTGTTTCTATAACGGTATACAAACACGGACAATTTCCTGCTTCGCGCCTTTGGATTTAGAAACGTAAACAAAACAATTTTAATACGAACTATAATAGAAAAAATGTTTAATAATACTGTCTCGAAAACCAAAAAACGACTTTTCAGTTTGAATAGTGTAGAACTAGATTTATTTTGTAGTGAAATTGACAAGCAAATAAATTTTATGCTTATGTAATGAGAATTTGTGAATTAATCGCGAGGTAAAAATCTCTTTCTTGAGTTATATTATAAAAGAACTAGAAAATATTTTTCCTGCGTTTCTATTTAACAATTAGTCGCCGAGGGCAAGGTGATCACAATTATCCTATAGTCACTGAGCCGAAGGCGAATTGACTATAGGCTTGTAATCACCGAGCCTGAGGCGACTAATTGTTTTAGTAGAATTGAAATTTTCAAAGAGAAAAATAAGCACGGAAAGTTATGAGGTCACTTGAAAAGGCTATAGGACAAAATTCAGCGCTTTTCTCAGCGGCCGGTTATTAAAAACATGCTGACAAAAGCAACACTCGCGACCAGTGTCAAAAACATATCGAAGCGAAACAAAAACAAACAATTTTGTGAGAAAAATACTTTGGAAGGGCTCAAATACAAAATAGAATGGTTTTAAAAATATATCAAGGCTAGATTTTTGCTGAATATAACGATATAAATGAGGATAAGACGAATAATTTACAAAATAATCACTTAAGTGGTTGAGCCGTACGGGAAAAAGTTTTATACATGTACGTTTCAACAGCGAAAAAACGCTGCCTTTTGAAAAAATAGTGTATTTGTCATCGCTTACCTTTAGAAATGTTAAAAATATATCCTCCTTGAATTAGCGGCACTTTATTTCATAAGTAACAATTAGTGGGAATATAATTTCTGATATAACTGATCATTTCTCTCAATTCTGTATTTTTAAATCAACTAAGGATAAAATAGAAATACCAATAAAGCAACAACGACGTGACTTTTCACAATTTTCTGCTGTTAATTTTAACAATGAATTGTCTCTCATAGATTGGGATGAAATATTCCTAAAAGGGGATAGGGATATTGATAAAACATTTTGCTTTATTTATAAAAGAATTAATGCGATACTGAATAAACACGCACCAATTAAATTGATATCGCGTCGTCAAGCTAAACGGCTCTCAAAACCTTGGATTACTAAAGGAATAAGAACAGCTATCAAACACAAAAATCAACTATATGCTGACGGAAAACAGTCTGAGTATAAAATATACAGAAATCGAATACAAAGATTAATACGATTAAGTAAAGCTAACTATTATTGTGAATATTTTAACAAACATTTGACGAATATGAAAAAAACATGGGAAGGAATTAATACTATTATGAATCGTAAAACTCAGAAATCATCTTGCATTCAAGCTATTAAAGACCATAATAATGGTAATAGACTTATAAGAAACGCAACCCATATCCCAGATATACTAAATAATCATTTTGCATCAGTTGGACATAAATTGACTAACCAGTTACTAGACCCGCGAAAGCACTATTCCGACTTTCTTATAAACTCTAAATCTCCTCGAGATTCGTTTTGTTTTAATCTAATTACTCCTGATGAAGTGAAACTTGAGATTTTAGCACTTCCAATGAACAAAGCACATGGTTTATATTCTTGTCCCTCTCAGATATTGAAATGTGCCAGCGATATTATTAGTTACGTATTGTGTAGATTATTTAATTTATCAATTGAGTTAGGAGTATATCCATCCAAATTAAAAATGTCAAAAATCATTCCAATATTTAAAAATGATGACAGGACTGACGCTAATAATTACCGGCCGATATCGCTATTATCTAATTTTAATAGACTTTTGAAAAGATGATGTATAAAAGGATGCAGAGCTTTATTCAAAAACATGCTATTCTTTCTTCTTGTCAGTATGGCTTTGAGAATTGCATTCAACTGAGCATGCAATTCTTGATATTGTTAATACCATTCAGTTAAATATGGCTAAGAAATTATTTTCGTGTGGAGTATTTATTGATTTAAAAAAAGCTTTTGATACCGTTGATCATGAAATCCTTTTACAAAAATTATGTTATTATGGATTTAGAGGAATAATTAATGATTGGTTTAGTTCATATTTAAATGGTAGAATGCAAACTACACAAATTGGTAATCACATATCCAAAAAGGCTGCAATAACGTGTGGCGTGCCTCAAGGATCGGTCTTGGGTCCATTACTTTTCTTGCTTTATATTAATGACATTGAAAATTGCTCTAAGAAATTTAAATTTTACCTATTTGCTGATGATACAAATCTACTCTATTCCGAAAAAGACCTAAATCTCTTGAAAAATTGTTAATGAAGAACTTTGCCATTTATATGACTGGCTTAGTTCAAATAAACTTAGTCTTAATTTTAAAAAGTCTACTTTTGTTATTTTTCATCCATATCAAAAGAAATTAGTATATCAACCTATTATCAAAATGTATAATAACGAATTGAAAGGATATACAGAGCTTAATTGTGAAGATTATATTAAATATCTAGGGGTTTAATGGACAAGAATCTCTCATGGAAATATCATGTAGAACATGTTCTAAGTAAAATAAGTAAAACTGTAGGCATGATTTCAAAATTAAGGCACTTTGTACCTAAACATACTTTACTTAATATTTACAAATCGCTAATAGGTCCATATCTCTCCTATTGTCTTGTTATCTGGGGTCAGACAAGCAAATCAAATTGGAATAATATCTTAGTTTTGCAAAAACGTGTTCTTCGTTTCATCCATTTTCTGATAAACGAGAGCACGCAATACCTTTTTTGTTGCCACAAATATTTTACCAGTAAATATCTTATTCTATGAAAATGTACTTACATTGATGCATGATGTTAAAAATAGAGTTGCACCAGTAAATATCCTCAATCTTTTCCAGAAAACGTCAGATATTCATTCTTATAATACTCGTTCTTCAAAGTCAAATAATTTTTACATTAAACAATCGAAACTAGAAATTCAACGAAAGTCTTTTTCTCTTGTTGGAGTAATAGGGTGGAATGAGGTAGCATTTTGCATAAGAGAATTGCCAAAAGAGCATTTAAGAAAAGGATACGTAGTATCCTTTTGGACATTTACAAAATGAAAACACTTATCCGGACATAGAGTCGCTCAGCTGTAAAATTAAGAAAAGATCATGCAATGAGGCCTCAAATTGAAGCATTATTATAATTAAACTCCTACTTTTTTTCCTGTTCTTGATATACAGTATATCATTTATTTCCTTCCTAAAAACGTTAAGTTTATTAATGTGTAATTTTTTTGAAAATTATTTCACATTATGCATATATACTTTGCTATATAATTAATGGCTTTGTAAATTAATATTTATTATAAATTGTGTGTTATTATTGTATAGACAAGTCCGCCTCGACTAGCTTTTAGCTATTAGCGGCCTTGTCTTATTATTGCTTGTATTTATGTTATTATTGTTTGAATAAATTGAAAATTGAAATTGAATTTGGAACCAGGCTCAAAAAATTTTCCGCAGCTTGCGAAGTAGGAATTTTGAAAAAACTGGGCAGCCAGTGACTATCACTTTTTGAGACTCAATTTGGACCAATCATAATGCAGGAAAAGCAACAGGCACCTCACAATTTCTGCTAAAGAGTTATAGAAACACTTGTGGTAGTTTGGGTACTTTGGCAGAACTCGAAATAACGTTGAAAAACTCACCCTACGGGTTCGTTTTCCCACTCATTATTTCTCGTTCTCCCAAACTGCCACGCTTGTTTCTATGACTGTATAGAAACAACGAAAACGAGTGCTATTTCTTAAATATTGTCAAAAAAATATAATATTTGTTTTCCGGACACGCGATACACTATATCACAAGCATATTATTTTGCGAATTGCATGGTAAGCCAATATTTGTACTTGTCGTTTTTTAATTTTTAGAGAAAGTACTTTCGGAGGAATCGAATAATGGAACTGAATGGTATATCGTTGTGGTATCATTGGTGTCTGGGATTATCATTGGAATTCTTCTGTCTTACATTGTCTCATGTTCTCGTCGTAAATTTAGAAGTAAAAAACCTCAATCACACCCTGAACCGTCAACATCTCAAGTTGATACAACTTATCAGGAACTAGATCTTACGAAAATTAATACAGAAGACAATTATCAGTCATTAAGAGTGAATGCTGCGAGTAACGACGCTGGAAACGAGAAACGAGTCGCTTTATACTGAGTTGAACAAAACCAGAGATATGGAAAACAACTATCAATCTTTAACTTGAACCTTGAATACTATATAAATGTTAAAGGTAGCCTCCTCTGTAGATATCTCTATAAGGACACCTGTGTCAGATTGTTCTTCTAAACCACAGGTAACCCCTATATAGATGCATGCGGAGGAGGCTAGGTTCAAGGCCAAGAGAGAGGCTTTTATTCAACAGTTAAGAAATAGAAAACATTTTCCGTGTTTCTATACAGTTATAGAAACACGCGTGGGAGTTTGGGAGAATGAGAAATAATTATTTCGTTATTTCGTTATTTCGAGTTCTCCCAAACTCCCACAAGCGTTTCTATAAGTGTATAGAAATACAGGAAAAAATGTTTTCTGTTTCTTTTATAATATAACTCAAAAGACATTTTTTAAACTTAATCAATTTACAAATTCTCATTACGTACGCATGCTGACCTTTGCTCGTCAATTTCGCTGCAAGAAAACAACTCTGTTTGAAAATTAACAGTCAAAAATGTGTAAAAGCATTAAAATTGTTTTTAAATAGTATTCAAAGTTTTATAATTCGCATTACATTTGTTTTTTTTATGATTTTAAATTTTGGCGCGAAAATTTCCGTGTTTCTATACAGTTACGGAAACACGCTTCTCGACCAATCAGCACGCGCGTACTATAAATGTTATATTATAATTATATATAATACTATAATACAATATCGATTCTTTATGTATATTCTAGCGATAGTCGTTCGCGCATGGGCAATGCGGATGGGTTTGGATCACAATATATAATTTTCATAGTTTGAGTTATTCTGCTGACAGACAAACACATACACACAACGTCACAAACAAACTGGCAGACATAAAGAACGGTTTGAAATATCAACTGAAGTTATCGAAATTAAATAGATTAATGTATTCACCATAGACGTCGGAATCTAACAACAGGCGGCAGGCAGTCAGTCTCATATTTGCATGTCAAGTTTCAATAAGTATCGAAACCGGAAGAAGTTTACATTGGACGAAACAATACACCATAGAGCGTTAGTAAATTTACGGGAACACTACATTGCAGGTATGTAACTATGCCATATTTATTACCATTGTCTATTGAGTATTTGTTTGTTGTCTATTGAGTATCAAAGGCATATCCATTTGAATTCATAGCCAACCAGATATAATATCAGACACGTTTGGGGGCCCTACTCTGTTTGAGGTATGTACAGTAAACAAGACACCTGCTGAGGCATTCGCTTCACGTCGCAAGGCGGCAAAGTATATACCATGTATCTTGCGTCGTGATGCAGGAGAGAGGTGATACGCAAGAGGGTTGGTCCCCTGTTATAACCCTGTGTTTATTCCAAAGTTGTTTGTTAAGCAACAAACTTGTTATCGCCCCCTTCAGAGGGCAACACAATCATTAGCCTTTTGAGGACTAAGCATTAATTTCTCTTTAGGAAAACCCTCCTTTCTTTACAGTGGCTTTCTCAGTTTCTTTCTAGTTATTTTTGAAAGGCGCTAGATGGTAAAAGGTGGCGCGAGGCGTTAGGTGGTCGCTAGAATGTAATGAGAAGGGCGAGCGAAAGCGAAAAAATTAACTAAAGCCTCTGCCAGAATTGTAAACAAATATGGCGGCAATCCGGGGGCATCTTCGCTTCCCTTCCCCTCCCGCGTTTTCCCGTCGCTCGTCGCCCGCTAGTTACAGAGGTTTTCCTTGGACTAACTCTCCCCTCTAGCGCACCGCTAACTCGTTCCTCTATAGCGCACATATCGCGAAGACCCTGCCTAGGACAGAGGGATAAAGGCACTAGACTAGAATGTCAAAACGTTGGTCACGATCGTGAATGCAAGTTGATTGTTGAGGGATTACATTTATTTACTTAAATCAAAGTAGCGAATCATGTTCAGCACATTAATGTTTGCTGACACTGTATCATAAGATAAATGGCGTTACTCCTTTGGGCGCCGCCCGGCAAAAGCAGGGTGCCTCCAGTAAATAATGGCCCCTTAACTAGGATAATAAAGTGTCGAAGTCGAATTTTTTGAGTGATTGTTACAGGTTCTAGAAATATTGCTCCAGACACAATAACATCAAAACGGAAAGTCTGTATCTTTGAACGACTGTGTAGTGTTCTGGAGCTGGTTCGAAAGGCGATTAAGAGCGACTGTCCGTAAAAATTGAGCAAACAGTGGCAATATACTAAAAATAGATTTCTTTCATATTTTGCTCAAATTTAGCTAATACATAGTTATAAATGGTGTTTGGGTTAGATTTTCAATATTTGGTCAATAAACGTACGAATATCAGAAATCAAGATTTTGTCTCCAGAAGGATGTTTAGCCGAAGACAAGGCCGTTGCCATGGTCAATTTCATCATTTTGCCGCGGATTCAAAAGAGCCCGTAGATAGTTCTGATATATTAATAACTATAACTCAAGTATCAAAGAACATTTTTATCTACACTGAATGACATTGAAGTCTTTATTTGGTCCGACAGAAGTCGTTGAAATTGGCTATTTTTAGTCAAATTTTAGAATTGCATTTTGTGGCTGGATTTCAAGGGGAAATTTACTATGTGCGATAATCGTAAATTTGTTTATATTTCATCCACGGAGTGTTATAACATGGATATATGTTATATATAAAAACTAACTTGGGTTATTGCCTAAGAGCCTCACGCGAGACATTTAAAAAAGCTCATTTTGGTGGTTTCCAATTGAATGTCCAATTAAATCACTACGTCTACATCTACAAAGTAACGAAGCTCAAATTATTCAAAACTTTGAATTTTGTGGTTCGATGTCAATGTACATGCTTTGCATACTTTATAAAGAAAAGTTTAGAAGGATTTTCAAGATAGTTTAGTGATAATTAAGCACAACAACTTAATTCTTAAATCATTTTATTACGACTATTATAGCTTTAGCTACGCTATTTAACAATTGAACGATAGACTAACGGGAAGCTAGTTAATAGTTAACGAGGAAGCCGAGTTGACTATTCGCTCATAATAACAGGCCGAATATCTAATTGTGATAGTATAAACTATAGCATTTATTAGAACTAGGAACACAATACAAAGTAAACAAAAGTATTAATATTAATTTTTAAACGTGAATTTTCACGCCATTGTTATTTATTGCTACTAGTAGACTATCACTAATAGTAGCGTTAGTTAATTTCAGAACGCAGGAAACGCAGGAAAAGTGACTAAGTTTATACTGAAATCTATAGACTATACTATAGTCTAGCGGAAGCTTTTTACATTGTTCTTTTTCCAAACTCTAAATGTCTCTTACGACGACAGATTTTTTGTTGTGATGGTTTGTTGTGTCTTTTAGTTTGTATATCTAGGTCAGTTTGGTTCAATATTCTTCTTTTGGGTGGTTGGGTGGTTGTTTATTTGCTATTTGTAGTAATTCGCGTTTGTTAATTTCTGGCTGTATGAATGTCTGAAAGTCTGAAAAATTTTTCAGAATTTTCCGGACTCATGGTTTAATGCTTTCTCTGCTTAAACTAAATAGAGAGCTAAATAGGTGGTATTTACGTTGCTATTTATGGTTATTTACGCAAATTCGCGTTCTGTAATACTTGGCTAAACAAAGTCTTCTGAAAGTCTTTCTTTTTTGAGACTCATTTGACTCATGGTTTAATGCTTTTCTGCTTGTATGTGGAACAAAGAGCTAAATACAATAAAAATGCATAGCTAAGTTTGAAAATGTATATATATGTTTACACTTTACGCTTATAGACATTTTCCCGGTCCAGCTTTTTGGGATTATATTAATAATATTAATAATATTAATAATAGCTCTTTAATTATTTATATAGGGAATTTACAAAACTAACAAACCAGTGGGCAGTGGCCCTCTACATTTACTATAAATAATCAAAAAGACCTAATAATCAAGAATAACATAGAATTAATGAACAGAAAAGAAGAATAAAAATATCAAATGTATATATAACTATCTAAAAACCGAGGTAAAAGTTATAAAAGTTACAGTACTCATTGTTGATCTGTTGTCTTTGAATCAGTTTCCTTTTGAAAAGATAATAACTACGCTCAGGGGCGCCGGAGCCACGGGGGCAGCGGGGGCAGCGGGGCGCAGGGCGCACCACTGCCTATATAAATTGAAGCTCTAAACGTGCTGAAGTCAATAAAATTTAAAAATAGATTGCATGTTTTATTATTAGGGACTGCCTCATACGTTTAACACCTTTTACGTCATTATCAAGCGCTTTAATTTACGTCAATGATCATGTCCAGGCATCTCAGAGAGTTAGATTTTATAAATTTTCCGAGAATGCCCCGATCCCCCCTACGTTACTTCTGCCGTTGCAGAATACAGATTTATTTTCTGCAAACACAACTGTTACAAAAATCATTCAGCTTGTCGATATAAGGTTGCTTTCGTTTCACAGTAATTTCTGGAATATCGATACCTAAATGTCGACATATGTCCGTCAACACAGAGATAGCAAACTTTGACAATTTCAAATTGGCAGAAAGATCACAAATGTTGTAAATGTCATAGGTAATGGGATGTTGTACAGCCATTTCCTGAATTACCCCTGTAGTTAACTCCTGCACCAATTTTTCACGCTCCGCGTCTTCGGCGTCGGCATTAAATAATTCCTCTTCATCGACATCATCAGCGGCGCTGTCCGTTGCAAGCTTCTTTTTGGCTGCAAGGCGGCCGAAGAAGCTCAATATCTGTTTACTAGTAAGGAATTCTTCAGCGTGGAACAAACGATTCCCGTCTACGTCTTTGGCTCTTACCATAGATTTTGCCACAAAAGCTGCGTTTTCTTTCTTGCCGCTGCTTTCTCCAAGATTGAATCGAGCTATCAGATAATCCTTTTGACGTTGAGAAAAGCGTTTTCTTGGCGGTGTTGTCTTTAAAGCCCAACCCATAGGTAACTTTGTAATTGATCCGGACTGGTGGACAGGTTTCAGGGTTGGTAATGGTTCTACACGCTGTTCAATTTTTGAAGCATAGTTCCAAACAGCTTTATCCAGGAGAGTTTCTTGTTCTGGCATCCGGTCATGTCTTCCGCAGTCCAAGTGATATTGAAGATCTGAGTACCTTTGGTATACCTTGACGCAACCTTCTTCAGGACATGAAAATAAATCAGTTTCGGACTCCAGCAAATTTGACGGATTGCTCTCCATATTTTCTTTTGAACTAGGTTGCAAGGTTTTCCGTTTAGACTTAATGGAAGAGAACAAGATCTGGTCTTCTTCAGGTGAAACATGGGTAGATGTAAGCGACGGAAGATCAGCACAGGACGGGTTAGTCAACTTGCTCCATGGAATCAATTTCCTGGCCCCATCTTATACGCCTTCCACGACCGTAAGCCATCTTCTTCGTAACGGAAATTGAAAAGAAGACTGACACCCTCTAATTTCGTTGATGACAATTCGGATTCTTGACCAGCTGCAGGCTCCGACAATTTCACTGTAACACCTGGAACACCACCAGAGGACTTCATGGCTTTCATCATCTCATCACCTGTCGCAACGTCATTTCCAGCATTCAGATGAAGTCTCATATGGGACTTGATGGTTGCTGCTTTTCAATCACACGACCCTTTTCCGCCTTGTGGGTCGGAAAAATCAAGACGCTGGATTCGAACACCTTCGTCTTGACCTAGCTTCTAAGCGCTGAGGATCGTTGGGCCATTGTGATAGCAACAAGCATTGTCTTGCCGATAAAATACCGTGGACAGCTGAGGCATGGCTTTCTTAAGTTGTTTGATAACATCAGCCATGATAGCAATCACCGCACAGTAATCTTGGCTACAAGATTCAAGAATGTGAACAAACGTCATCATTGCAAAATCATTGTCTTCTCCACGTCGAGTGGCCACTGTGATGTGCCAGCTAATCCCTCTTTTGGCAAACCAATCCGCTTGGCTTTCACGATATTTTCTGGGGAGATATTTCATTGCCCAATCTTGAACGAGAAATACCGAACTTCTATCCAGATTCTCAATAATATCTACTCGTGCCTGATCCTGATTAACATTACGAATAAGATGTGATTTCCAGGCGTTTATATGTTCCCTGGAATGTCGTATCGTGAACTCGGCCTCTTCCTTCACCACTTCTTCCATTTTCTTGGCTTTCCACTGCTCTTGCAATGCCATTTCTATTTCTTCGATGGTAGACGTCACTTCGTCGCACCGGTCACATCGGTCATTGTGTTTATGATCGCAAATAACACTGTAATCACCATCTTCTGGGTCACTTAAGGCAAATGTCTTGCAGTGATCAGCAACAGTCGAGCTATCAGAAACATGAACCTGTAACGATTGTAAAAAGAGGGAATATTTTAAAATGTAGCATTGCTAATCTGAAGATTGAACGATAGATGGACGAATTTCAAGCTAAATAAATTTTACTTTGTAATCCGTCTTTAAATAGCGTTTTGCTGACTTGAGTTGATCTTTCACTCTTCTTGCCCGGGACATTCCTTCTTCATTGTCGCCAAGCATCTCTGCAACACCATCCAAATTATCAAATACTTCGGCACCTGATGAACTAATGTAATCTAAGCCTTGCAGAGATTTTCATACAGAGGCCGAACATACATTTAACACGCGCAGTAAGCTGCTACGGCTCATAGCAGCAATCCCGGATTCTTGACAATATGCCTGATATTTTCTCACGATTCGTTCAGGAACTATCATGCGAATAACGTTCGGAACTTTGATCACCTCTTTAGTTGACAATTTGATGATCTTTTCGCCAAAAGGTAGATCTTGAATGATGTGTGGACTGGTGATGAAACTGACAAAGTGCTCAACTTTGTCAGTAGAGAGTTTCATTCGAGTTCCAGGAGATGGTTTTGTCACCACTGTTCCTCGGCCATGCAATAAGAAATGCCGTTTAGCAATGCTGTATCTATACCTTGTTAAATCCGGCAGCCATTGTTGCAAGGTTGGAAAATCGACTTTGTCAGCGATAATTGATAAAATCTGTCGGCGTGTTTGCCAGTTGGAAGCACCTTGGTAGCACTCGGTGAGGGCGTCAAGTAAAGTAATATCAAGGTTTCGCGGTTTACTCTCCCTTTCAACCCGTGCAAACCGCTTTTGGATAACTTGTGATCTACATACCGAGTTCCATATCGCCCAAGGATCTGATGGAGCTATTTCTTCAAAAACGGCTGTGATGCCTTGCTGGGCCTTGCGTGTGTGAGCACGCTTGGTCCTCTCACTGCACTCAGTCCATGGTTTTGTCAATTTATGCCTCAACGGACTGAGGTCTCGTGATTCCAATAATCCATTTAGGTGATTAAGAGACGTTTTCTCGTTTTGGTCATCTTCAGAAATGTCACCAGATAGTACGAATAAACTGCATTCAGGTGTTTCTCCAACCGTTTTAGCAACAGTCTGTGACGACTCTCCGATAAATTGAGTACTGTGAATTGGTAAAAAAAAATTGTCTTCGTCGCACTATAAAACTATAATACATCAGCATGTTTGAACGTTAGCAAGTTTATAAATAGTTAATTGGAGCTAAAATCCCTAGCAAAAAGCTACGTCAGCTTTCTCGGTTTGGGCATCAGGGAAAAATCTTATAGTGCCAATGTTTAAGCTTACCAGAGCTAAACTCTCCATTTTTGTGTCAATAACTGAATCATGTTCTTCATGCGCATCTTCAGGCACCATTTGGATGCTGTTATTCAGCAAAACTCTACAATTGCGGCATATTCCTAAAAAGAAAGTCAAGATTTATCCGAGGAGTCATTAATTTCGAGCATGTTAGACAGTGAGCTCTCTATATATCTGGAGTAAGAACTTGGTTTCTCAAAGTGAAGCCAAAGATGGCGGAATTTGAAGAGAAAAAACATGTATTTAGCTGGATAAATTGTATGAAAACTGTTTACAACCTTAAAAGCAGTTGGACGTCAATTGTACTTACTGTCCGCCATCTTTGGCCTCACTTTTTTCATAGGCCTAATGAAGTTCTTACTCCAGATATATATAGAGCCCACAGATGTTAGGTTGTTTATATGGTTGTCATAGCAGCGCAATAGTCCACAGTCCCTTCTCCTCAATTTGCTTCGTAATCAATTTCCAACGAAATAAAAACCAATTTCTGCAATTTCCGCTTATTGCGATAGTATGTATAGGTGTTGTGATAATTCTAATCCATTGAAACAAGTAAACGCCCTCTGCACAAAGTCTACAGGAGAAAATTTGTAAAAAAAGAAAAGAAGCTAAGGGAGTGGGGATTAGTGCTTTAACATGATTATTAAATAGTCATCAAGATATCAGACTTTCTTGTGATTGCCACGATGTCACGTCAAATTAGTGACGTCACAACTCAAAATATAAAAGCGCGATAAATTGAGAATGAGACGAGTATGAATAAACTTTAACCGTCATTCTTCATCTTTAAAGCAGTAGTTTTGTATCAATCAATCAAGATGACCGATTGCCAGGCATTGTATGACTTCATTTGCAAACGATCTGTTCTAGCTACTGTTCTATACATCTATTGTAATTTACGTTTTTCGTTTTTAACCCCACGTTTCCGTCACATTTTAGTCAATGCCATACTAAACTGAGTAAACAGTTATTAATTTTTCTAATTATTGTTTGAGCCCTCCTACAATCATACAATGGATCTCTCGTAACCTAACCAGGCCTTCGGGGGAGGAGAGGGTATAAGAGGGGATACGAGGGGAGTGGAGAGGAAAGAGGGAAGTAAAGCTTACTTGTAAAAGCCTGATCCTACAGGCACAAAGATTCCCGAATGCTTCAAAATTATCTGCGAACCTGCTTTGCTCAAGCCTCGTTCAGCTTTTGGCAACTTTCTTCCTTGCTCTCCGTGATGCGATATTTCCTGTGGAACCCTGCATGTCTGCGACCCTCTGTTCCAACCAATCCCGAGAGATGAGCGGTGAAACGGGCAAATTGTTAGTGCTTGAATATCGTTTGGTGGCGAAAATATTGAGGCTCTTGCCAACAAAAGTTCCGTTTCAGAGTTGACATCTGTTATGGACAAGAATCTTGTGTGACCTAAAATATCTTTATCGCACGAAAGTAAACTAACAATGTTGGTTTTCTTAGTGCGATCTCTTCGATCATCACTACAAGAACCTGCAACAAGACACATCCATACCGCATGTATACGTAGATTGTAGACAAATTATAACAGTGTATACGCACGAAATAGGTCATTCTATAAATAGACCGGCAGTTGCAGACTTCTGACTAGGGTTTAGGAAATGCAGACTGGAAAGTATGGTTTTTATAGGGCGTATTTTGAAGTATGGTTTTTATAGGGCGTTGACGAGACGTCCACGTATATAAATAACTGATTAAATCAATACCTATAGGCTATATGAAACATAAACTTAAAAATCATACGGCATGTCGTATAGACAGTCATATTTTATTTTCAATCGATATGGTCGTTTTTCAGACGTATTGGCGTTGAGAAAGTCGTTGAGAAAGACGAGTTTAGTCTTTATATATATACATATATAAAGGCTAAACTCGTCTTTCTCAACGACGACTTGTTTTTTAAATTTTATGTGATTCGGTCATAAAATGGTCTGATGCAGACTCCCTGACTGTCGCCGGAACTACCGCAAAATGATCTTTTTTGAAAAGTCTCGCGTGAGGCTCCTAGGCAATAACCCAAGTTAGTTTTTATATATATAGCATATATCCATGCTATAACACTCCGTGGATGAAATATAAACAAATTTACGATTATCGCACATAGTAAATTTTCCCTTGAAATCCAGCCACAAAAGCCATTTAGTGTAGATAACAATGTTCTTTGATACTTGAATTATAGTTATTAAAATATCAGAACTATCTACTGGCTCTTTTGAATCGGCGGCAAAATGATGAAATTGACCATGGTAGCGGCCTTGTCTTCGGCTAAACATAGCCTTCTGGGCTGGCTAATAGAAGCCCGTTCGTTTGGATATCCCGTGGATAAAATCAAAAATATCGATCAAGTCTATACAAAACTGGAAAAAATATATTTAACTATTGAATAGGACAATTATGTGCATAACTACATTAAGTGCATACATTAAAGAGTTCAGTCATTCACAAAATGTGTGAGGGTGTTTTTTAATTTTGGCTTATCCATCCACCGTTTAAGCTAAACGGCCTTCGTACAACCGGCCCCTGGAGACAAAATCTTGATTTCTGATATTTGTACGTTTATCGATCAATATTGAAAATCTAACCCAAACACCATTTATAACTAGGTATTAGCTAAATTTGAGCTAAATATGAAAGAAATCTATTTTTCGTATATTGCCGCGAAATTCAAATTTTGCTCGATTTTTACGGACAGTCGCTCTTAAGTCGCTATCCGCCGTTTAACTCCCTATCCGCCAGATCGGATAAAATTTAAACGCTTGAGAAATAGTGTTGTACGAAGTCCGTTTAGCGCTATCCACTGGTTAAGTTTCGGCCAACATGTGAATAAGTTTAAACGGTGTCTTGAGACCGTTATTTACTCATATTGTCTATTTTTCATGTATAGGTTTAACTTTCACAAGATGACAAACTTTGTGTTTGGAATTATCATTTTATTTGCTCTAAACCTTTTGCCATCTCCGTGTGAGGGTATGTCGTTGTATCTACAATCGTGGACATAACAGTTGATAAAATTGCTTAAATTTTCCGGAACACACATTCAACTAACTTCATTAGGCTTTCGCCCCCCTCTCCCCCAACCAATGTTGCTATTATTATCCCCAGGCTTGAAACGCAACATAACAACATTGTCTAGGGGGAAGGGGGGATATCCAAGGTCAGATACAGAAATTATAGTACATTTATACTCTGACAGGCGCACCTTGGAATTTTATTAACAAGTTATGTCCAGGATTGTAGCAATATTCCATAAATCTGTTTTTTAAAGTATATTAATCCTCTGTTAGTACATATATATATTGTAACTTGGTTTTAAAACAATACAATTTTTACTCTAATAATGTTGAACAGAAATAAGCTTTATCATTCTGACTTGTGTAGGAAATACCTGCCTTCCACTTCGTGGAGACACCTTACATGCCACTGTTGCAGTAACGATTTGTGTGCATGTTAGGTCATCTGGGTCTTCAGTTAGTTCAACCTGAATTAAATGAAGTCCAGAATTTGAAAAAGTAGAGAATCTACATGCTTGCAACAACCACCCTGTCCAGCTACACATGAGCAACTTGCAGTTGACACTTTCCCTGTGTCCTGGTGAAAGTGAACATACACAGTATAATTACTGCATTGACTCGTTTACATTACATTTAACAAGAAAGTGACGTTCAGTTCCTTTTAAGGCTGTGTACTTTAGTCACCATTTTTTCTTTAAAAAGCTAATAGCCATGTTTCTTATGCTTGTGTGCATTTCGTTGTTTCCCCTGTTTTCCTGGAGTATTAGTAATTAAATACTGTTTGTGTAAAAGGAGGAATGCTTCTGAGGTTCCTTGTCCACTGTATATGACCAGTAAATGTACTTGTTTGCTCCATCCTTTTTGCCATAATAAACGACGAAACGTGAAGGAAAAGCAGACACAAACAATAAACAGAGACACACGAACAAACATCTTCCTTTTAACTTTTTCAAAAATAGTATAACTGCAGCCAATTGTACTTAAAAGTACTCTAACGATGGTAAGTGGAAATCTTTGGAAATGTTTGAAAATGAAAAGGCCGATATATACTTTCAAGATAGTTTTCTGGCCAACGTCCTCAATGGTTTGTAAATGGAACACTTGATCAAAGCGTGTGTTGTTTTAGACAAAACCTTCTAAATTTCCGACAGACCCCATATTTACACTCAAAATCAGCGGATTTTAGTCTATTTTAGGTCGAAATTTCCGACAAATCGTTTATTTTACGTAAAAAACTCACTTTTGAAATATGTGAAATATAAAAATTTGTGTTGGTCCATGTTCGTTCGAAGCCATGTTTGCCTTTGCCCGGTCTGATCGTCACGTTAAATATCTCAAAATCTGTGGCTCATAGAAATCCAATGTTAGAATACTGAGACAAAATAGACTTCCAGGATTTTTAAAAGCTTTTCTTGAAAACTAAACAAACATGTTACTCGCTAAATTATATTTATTCACCTCCCACTCATATGCAAAGTAAGCAGCCGCCATTGTGCAAATTTCTGCCGAGGTAACTAAATTTAAATGATGCTTTGCGATAGCGCAAGTTGCCCATTCCGCTTCTAAGAAGAGTAAGGCTATTTTTTCAATTCCAGTTCAACGTTATCGTTGAATTTTCTTTTGTGTCGAAGTCATTAGTTCTACTCTAGTGCTCAGGAAACAGAGAAATACGTTATGTTTTGGTATACGATACGGGTGAAGTTAGACTAAGCTACAAGTCGACTTAATTGAATTATTTTCTTAAATGTTTATAGGTTAAAGTGGATTGTTGCATTTTTCGTTGCATTATCATCAGTCTAAAATATGTATATAACTTTTGCTCGAAATTTCCGTCAACATTGTGTTCTATCGAGCGAGATGGCGTGGAAAATCTTGAATATTTACCAGCATCCGTAAACAATGCCTCTCTGGAGCATGTAAACACACCTTAAATTTTGATATTAACACAACTAACTACATGATGATCGATTTATTACTATTTAAAATTATACACTTTTTGAACAACGTGATTTTATTATTATTCAGAGAAGCCAACTGTGACAGTCAGTTATTTCATAATCAAGACATCTTATAAAATAATTAATGATATTAAATTACCAAGCTATATATAAATATATTACGACTATTTACATGATATTGAATTACATATTGAATCTTACTTTCAATTCAATATCATGTAAATAGTCGAAATATATTCATATAGCTTTGTATTTTTATATCATTGTATTTTTATATATGCAGATTTGACTATATATGCTCCTTCACTTTGTGTTGTTGAGCACTCTGTGAGGTTAATTGGTGGCTATAAGCTATAATGCAAAAGCTCACTTCCCTTGTGGTCGTTTGAGCACTCTCGCCCCAAGACACTTCACGCATGTCTGGATGCGCATGTGTCTGAGTATTGTACCACATGCGCTTGGGAGAGCAAGCGTATGGTGTATAAATACGAAGTCACTCGCATCTAGACTGCGTTACAAGCTGCACTGACGAGCCGTTGAACGGCGAAACATGCATGTCTGCAGATTTGACTATATATGCTCCTTCACTTTGTGTTGTTGAGCACTCTGTGAGGTTAATTGGTGGCTATAAGCTATAATGCAAAAGCTCACTTCCCTTGTGGTCGTTTGAGCACTCTCGCCCCAAGACACTTCACGCATGTCTGGATGCGCATGTGTCTGAGTATTGTACCACATGCGCTTGCGAGAGCAAGCGTATGGTGTATAAATACGAAGTCACTCGCATCTAGACTGCGTTACAAGCTGCACTGACGAGCCGTTGAACGGCTAAACATGCATGTCTGCAGATTTGACTAAATTATGATATATATATAAAGCATGATATAAAGAAATGAACCAATTTAGGTATCCGCGTTCGCTCAAAAGAGGTGTCCTTAATAGTAAGAGGGGTTATATATTAATAAGACCTATGGCTATGGATAACATGACAAATGAGCTAGTAAGGGAAGCGTATATAACTATGCATTGAAAAATGAAATTGTTGTCAGTTGTTCGGAACAGATTCTTTAACTCCTTCTGTATGTTAAAATAGTATTTAAATGTAAAATACGTTCCATAACAAACTATCAAATACTCAGTGACAGTTCAATTGAAATTGAAATTGAAATTGAAATTATCAATTAAATATTCTTATTTTTTGAAATATTTAATGGAAATATCTTATTCTGTTGTTTTATGTAGGGCAAATTAATCTACCACCTGGTGGGAACAGGTTAACCTTTTTACCTGGATCAACTGTGAAAATAGACTGGTCATTTGATGATAAAGTGCAATTTCGGGTTTGGTCCTTCACAAGTAGTGATGTTTCAAGAGAAAGACTTGCAAGATTAATTGATAATGGTGAACCTGAAATACAAACCATCTTACTTGATGTTGCAATAGAAAAGCCAGCAACATTGGTTTTAAAGAACGTTAACCAAAGTTATAATGGAACATACCGGTTCGAAATTCATACAGAACATTCCCCTGTTAAATATTATGCATCCGATGTTACAGTTTTCATCGCAGGCAAGTATTTCACTTAGAGATGTGTGGTTTTGAAGACGATTTTCTGCGTTCCTGATGGAGATAAAGAGCCTTTTTCTTTGAATATTATCAATTGTTGAACTTCATTTCAGCGAATTTATATTAACATATCATCTTTTTTAACTCGTGCACTCGATCCAATTTCAAACGCAACAATAGATGGCCCAAAAGGCCATCTAACCTCGCTGAGCTGCTTTTAGTGCTCTCAAATCACTCCGTGCTCTGGAAGACATTGTTATCAAACCTGTTGATAAGGGTGGTGCCTCGGTTTTTGGAGAGCTGACGAGTATTTGACTTCTTCCAATCAAACCGCCATTTCCGTCACCATCAAGAACTTCATCGCCTCTGGTGATCTTTCTGAAACTGACAAGCATCTCATAACCATCACACCCTGTAATGTACTTCTTACCCAAAATCTACAAACACGACAACCCAGGTAGACCCATTGTCTCTGCTTACGGTTGTCCCACCGAGGTCATCTCTAGCTACCTCGATCGTGCTATGGCACCCTTGGTTAAGGACTTACCATCCTATATAAAGGACACCAAACACGCTCTCCAAATCTTTCAGAACATTCAATTTCATAACACTCATCAATTCATTTTCACTATGGATGTCAAATCCTTGTACACTGTCATTCCCCATCATGATGGTTCGAGGACACTCAAATTTTTCTTAGATAAGCGCCCTAACCAGGGACCGTCTACCACTGTTTTGATCCGTTTGGCTGAGTTAATGCTCACCCTCAACAATTTTTCATTTGACGGCGAGCATTGCCAAAAAATAAGTGGTGTAGCCATGAGAACCAAAATGGGTCCCAACTATGCCAATTTATTCGTTGGTTTTGCGGGAAACCATATCTTCGATCCCATACCTGATTGCCATGGTAGGTACATTGATGACTGTCACGGCGCAGCATCCTGCTCCCGCAGAGAGTTGAAAAAGTTTATTCACTTTGTTAATAACTTCCACCCAGCACTCCAGTTAACGTGGGAGATCATTGAGACCAGTGTAGCGTTCTTAGATATACTTGTACCTATCAATGGCAATACACTTGTTACTTCTGTGTTGTTCAAGCCGACTGACTCCCATACCTATCTTCTCTTTACCTCTTCCCACTCCAACCACACTAAAAGAACTATTCCTTTCTCTCAGTTCCTTCGCCTTCGCCGCATTTGCAGTGAAGATAATGACTTCCATACCAAAAGTCAGGAAATGAGAAACTTTTTTGTCCAACGCGATTATCCTACCTCTCTCTCTTAGATACTGCTTTCTAGAAGGCCTCCAATATTCCCGATCCGAAACCCTTAGAGACCCTTTGTTTATGTTCCCAACAACAAAATACCCCTAGTTCTCAGTTACCATTCCTTCAAATTCAAAGTAAGGGATGTCATTAGGAAGAATTTTCATATCTTGAAAAACAACTCTGAAACATCTTCCATTTTCACCGATAATCCCCTAGTCTCGTTTCGACATAGTAAAAATATCCGCGAAACCCTAGTCCACAGCTATCTATCACAGTACTCGTCATCACCTAATCGCATGGTTTCCTTGTGGTGTGAAGCTGTGTAAAACCTGTAAGTATATAGATTCTTCCACTACAATTTCGGCACCAAATCTAAGTACACTATTAAGCACCATTTCTAAGTGCCCCTCCTCTCATCTCATCTACTGGATTTCATGCAGTGAATGCGGCATGCTCTATATTGGCGAAACTGGTAGAGTTTTAAGGATAATGTTTGGTGAGCATCGTCGTGCTGTCGCAAACAATGATCTTAAACAATCTGTTGCCAGATATTTCACCACTGGCAATTACAGTGTTTCAGATATGAAATTTCGAGCTCTGTGCCCCATTTCTGGTAGTAATGATAGCCGCAAAAGGGAAGAAATGCGTCTTATTTCCCAACTTGGCATCATTCATCCTCTCGGAATTAATGAGCGTTTCTCTTACATTTAACTATTGATACTCCACATCTCACCTCCTCTCATATATAGTTCCTTAATTTCTGTCTTTCTTGCTTTGCTAGCTGCTCCTTATATGCTAATACATTTTGAAATGTGATTTCCATATTTTGTTTATAGTTTGTTTTGATTAAATCCATTTTATTGGTTTATTTTTTATCACGTGATCACTTTTGTATTCGCTATAGAAGCACATGTTTTCCCCCTACCATTCTACTAATGCATTGTATTTTTTAGGTAGTTTTACACAACAGTCAACCGCCGAATCTTTTCAACAAGTACATTTAACCTTTGCGAAAGAAAGTGTGCAACAAAGGAGACGAGTAGAAAATATAGTGAAAAAATCTTTGTCAACGAACATTTGCTCATGTAACTTTCGTTTAAAGCCTTGTGTGTTTTGATTACATTTTAGAGAAACCAACCATAACGTCCAGTTGTTCCAGTCCCATCACAGTAAATGAAGGTGACAATGTCACATGTGTATGCAGAGGTGAAGGTGGAAATCCTCAAGCCATTGACTTGGTATAGAAACAACGTACAGATTGGCGAAACAGGAGAAAAAGAACAAATATTAACTATCAGTAATGTTGATAAAACAGCCAGTGGAACATACAAATGTGTAGCCCAAAGCCACACTCTAACAGCTGAAAAATCAATCGAAATAATTGTTTATTGTAAGTAGAATATATATGTGCAGGAAAAGAGCTCAACCACATACCCTAAAATTAAGTAAACTCGCTTGGCCACATAATTATTCAGGGACGAAAGCCTATATTTTTTCTGTTTTAAAATCTATATAGAATATGGGCAATTAAGCTAGCTTTCGATCGGTAATCCCGGTGGGTCTTCATCAGTGCAAATAATTTGTTAATCTTATGAATGAATGAATGAATGAATGAATGAATGAATGAATGAATGACTTTATTTAAGTGTCAATGTGTTTAGCTTTAACAGCTAATTGGGGACACTATTTACATTATGAAGTAATAAACTAGAATAACTAGTACTTAAAAATTAGCTAAAAATTACAATAATAAATATATATATATATATTAGAAATCGTGTTATGTAGAACATATAACACAATTTTTACAATTGTATTCAATTAAACTCTCAAGATCCTTTTTCCTAATAGTTCTTTTAAAGGACTCTAGACTACGTTTTTCTCTGTCTTTTTTATCTAGCTTTGACCATATATATGGCCCGCAGTATCTAAGAGAGTGTTTACCGTATTTTACTGTGTTAAATCTAGGTATATTAAAATCAGCATTTCTTAAGTTGTAGCGATTGTTAGGTTGGCTAAAGAGTTCTGAAATATGTTCAGGACTTAAATTGTTTTTTACTTTATACATCAAAATGGCGATATCTTGCAGTCGTCTGTTATACAAAGTTGACAAGTTTGCTCTTTCGAGAAGTTCTTGATATGAGGGCGAATTTCTTGTATTAAATATTGCTCTTAGTGCTCGTTCTTGAACTCGTTCTAATTTTCTCATATCTGAAGCCCGGCAGAAGTGCCACACCAGGTGGCAATACCACCACCCACCACCATACATCTTATATATTAAAGACGTAAATTTGTTTATTAAATAAATTAACAGTTTGTTTCCTTGCAGACGCAGTTTCACCTGCAGTGATAAGCCTTACGTCCACCCCAGATAATGTCGTATTTGGTGAATCAGTTGTAATAACGTGTAAAGCTATTGCTGTACCTTTACCAAGTTATACCATAATCCATAACTATTCTGAAGTCGTCAGTACTCGCAAGACGTATATTATAACAGCTTTGAAATACAGTCATGTTGGGTCATATAAATGTATTGCAACAAATCTACTTGGAAATAGTTCAAAGACCTTCAGTTTATCTGTCGTCGGTAAGATATGTATTGGATTTATTATTACACTGGAATTTATTTGAACATAATATTTCATCATATTGTTTTAGTGCATGAAATGAGCTTAATTTCAATATCTATATACAGATTACTAATAACAGTATGTCTAAAACTGGTATTTTTATTTAGTAAACGTAAGTAATATTATATAAACATACAATCTTTTGCATGACTGCACCACCACTTAATTAGTAAAATAGTAGTACACACATACATCCCATTAACAATGTGACTTTCAATTCCAGCAACAGCAACAAGGAATGCTCCAAATACAAATTCAATCAGTTCCGAAACAGGTAAATTGTTTTTCATAATATTATTGCTTATAGAAGTAAAATTTTGTTTCCCGCTTAACACCCGGTATACTATGTTAACATGCATATTGTTTAGCAAATTGGTAAGCCCATATCTGCGTCCTGTTTAATTTCAGAAAAAGTAGTTTCACAAGAATCGAATTGCAGTGATACTGAATGGTATATCGTCGTTGTAACATTGGTGTCTGGAGTTATTTTAGGAATACTCCTATCCAACATTGTGCTGTGTTCTCGTCGTCGTTGGTTTCGAAAGAGAAAACCTGAATCAAACCCTGAACAACAATCTTCTCAAGTTGACACGACTTATCAAGAGCTAGATCTTACGAAAATGAATACTGAAGATAATTATCAGTCATTGACAGTGAATGCTGCCATTAATGACGCTGGAAACGACAACGAGTCGACTTATACTAAATTGAACAAAACCAGAGATGTCGAAAGCAATTATCAATCTCTAACTTATTGAACCTGGAATATTATATTTACGCTAAAGGTAGCTTCCTCCGCAGACGTCTCTATAGGTCTGGAGTGACAAATGTCAACACAGACAATGCCTGCGGAGGAGGCTAGGTAAAGACCAAGGGAGAGGTTTTTATTCAACTATGATCACCGAGAGCTGTAGGCCCGAGATCTTTACAGTTGAATAAAAGCCGATACTCGCAGCCTTTAACTTTTTTAGCTTTGTTATTGTCAGATTACTGTTATCACCTATATCACCCATGTATATATGGCTTGTAAAACTTTTAGTAAACCGTGTAATCCGTCAGTATTAACATTTTCACATGCAACCGTACTAACCGTACCGGTTGGTGTGGGATTAATGGCCAGTTATGACTAGCGTGGGAAATGGCGTCTGGGTTCGCAGGCTAATGACCAGTGTACGCTTTTTAAAATGTTAGATGTAATCACTGGTGTATATGTTTTCTATAGCTCGATTTCAAGAGCGGCGGTCTAATATCCCAAAAATGCGAGTCTGAATCTTTCTAGAGACAACGAAGAATCCGTTGTCCTTTGCAGTGACGTCGCTGTGTCAGAATTTATATGAAGACAGTGCCGTTGGAAGCAAGTTGTTATTGGGGTTGGGGACCTATGGTTTTTTTTCCCCAGGAACATTTTGCATTTTCGAAGTCGCAGAAGTGCATTTTCCGTGTTTCCTGAGAGGAATTTTTATAATAGTTGTGAAGTTTTTACACCTAAGAATTCAAAATTTTGCAAAAAAATTTTAAACTTTTTGCAACCTCTCCCCAAGTTTTGAAATAACTTCCGATCCGTGTACAATTACAAGCATCAATGAATTGGTTTTGTTCCTATTGATATACAGGGTGTATAAAAAACGCAATCCTCAATTCAAATGTGGATTTTGAAAAGAATATAGCAGTAAAGCCTATATATTTGCATCCATTTGAAAGCTTAGCCATTCAGCTTTTTAACGATAGTTTACTTTTTAAATTTGATCGATTGGTTCGCGTAAAATATTACTTTAAGCAACTGAAATTGGAAAATTGAAAAATCGAGATGCAATAATAAAGCGGCCCTGAAATAGACGAACTCATTTCGTAAAAATCCTCGAAACTATCAAAGCTTTTTGGTAATAGCAGATCAAAATCAAGTATGCACATCCCTATGCACCATTTTTAACTTGTTACTAATTTTCCATGCAAAATTGTACTGGCTTAAACAGTTTAAGCGGCCACCAACTTTCCAATTTCTGTTTACGTTACAATTATGCAATTTTCTTAAATGTTATTTAATAGTTGCATTTGGAATTTTTGAATCTTCTTGTTTAAACCTTATCTATCGTTGGAAAGCTGAATGGCAAATCTTTCAAATGAATGTTAACATATATACGCCTCCAGAGTTATTCATCTTACGTTCATGTCTTTGTTGCAGGCAAGTGTCTAGTATTGTTTAGTAATTCTATACCATTATTTCCTGCTTTTCTCAAAATCATTTTGCACGATTTACCACTTATTTTAGGCATTAAAAAATAGTTCTGACCAGTACAATAGACCTTCCAGCATTAATTAAGTGCGTGGAAAATTCGTGGATTGATTTGATCGGCTTCTGCAAAAGTTCAACAGAGCGAACTGCGGACATTGTTCAAAATTATCGTTAAACAAAATCATGCAACCACCGACAGGCCTATTATCCTGATATATGCAGTCATTAAAAAGAATAGAACATATAACGAATTACAAAATACAAATCGTAAAAATATAGATAGTAAAATACAAATCCCAATAAAAGAGTGTGGGATTAGGTTACTTGGGTTACTGTCGTTGCAACGCGAGATTCAATGTTCAAACGGCTTAATTGAACACACTCAGTAGCGTAGCTAGAGGTCATGCTGGTCATGCCCAGCATGACCAAAAATTTTCCCAAAAATAAAGAATTCCTTTCCTCAAAATTTCAAATTCAAATCGTTTGGTTAACTAGTTTCCAAAAACTTTCAACCATTTTATTTGACGATATTCTCGCATTTTTTGGCAATCTTTTGCGATATTTTCGCGAAATTACGTCATTTTATGCAGTATTTTGCTCATTTCGTAGGTTACCTAGCAACAAACATGGCCAATCCGTGTGAATTTTGCGTGTAAAGCTTATATTCCACGCATTTCGCGTCTAGTCATGCTCTCCGAATTCAGCATGACCAAGTAATATATTTTATAGTAGAAATACTCGCAATCTGATTGGATAACAGTATCTGAGCATGCTCAAACGCGCAGTTTCACAACATCTAGTCATGCTCATTATCGAAAGCATGACTTGAGCCTTCGATAATTCTTTCCGTACGCTTGATTGCACAACTGTGATTGCACGAATATTTTTATACACCGAACGTTCGTTCAGTTGGTCAAGGTAAGTGATTTTACATTCTATTACTAGGGTACATGCAAGGTAGGGAATGCTGCGGGGACTGTTATTATGCTTTAGCTTCTTGAAACAAACATGCAACACAAATTATATTCAGTAGACGGTGATTAATTATTTGGCATTGACCCAGTGGCTTGCGCGCTGTCAGTAGATGCATACCCTAGCATAGTTTGCAGGATGAGACAAGCTAAATATATCACGAAACATTAAAAAGACATCAAATTTTGTAACATCTATTTCAAAATATCAATATTTTCCATGTATTGTTCTTCCACATGGAATTCCCACATGAAACCCATGTTTACTGCGATGAGTAATTTGACACTGCCACGCAAGGAAATTTGCATATTTTTGTAGTGTATAAAAGCGTTAAAAATATATACATGTGCGCAAAATAATTTTGCATTTGGAAAGCTATAAAACGAAAGCGTTGTTCCATCATTCTGTTCTTACTTTGCTGGATATGCGAGTCACCTACATGTAAAGTAGCCCCTGTCACCCCTGTAGCGAGTCACCCCTGTCTCTGAGACCCTGTCTCTGAGGCCCTGTCTCTGAGACCCTGTCTCTGAGACCCTGTCTCTGAGACCCTGTCTCTGAGACCCTGTCTCTGAGACCCTGTCTCTGAGACCCTGTCTCTGAGACCCTGTCTCTGAGACCCTGTCTCATTTTAGACGCTGTTTCCCTGAACTGAGACCCTGTCTCAGTTAAGACGCTGTTTATTGAAAAATCGTAGTTATATTATTGTTAAGCCATAGCTGTTAATTATAAGTGCATATAATTTGTAAATTTAAAAGTCCATTGTAAAATAGGAATAAAAACATATTTCTATGCCTACAGTAGCCTATTTAATAGGTCAAACCTTGCACAAATCAGAATGATTCAGTCAGGCAATTTAGACGATCATTTCGGCCCAAATGTGATAGGAATTTCCGCACGTAGGGCCTAATACAAAAGTATACAAAATTTGCAAACTTTGTGAGGCTATATTTCCGCATTTTACAACATTTCGCAACCAAACTTTGCAATTTTACTAATTTTAGTATGTTCTTTCCGGCAGTATACGTTTAAGTTATAAAAACCTGTTTGTTTAAGTTGTTTCATTGTTTGAATGTTTGTAATATACTGTACTTATAGTTATCCTACTCATGTTGAAATAAAAATGATGTATTTGCAACTGTGTTTCTTAGCTTGTTTTCCTGCTTTTTACGGACTTTACGCGGAATTATAATGAAATGTCATTAGTTCCATCGCGCAGAAAGCATGAAGTACCGTTTCAGAGACTCGAAATTGACCAAACTGGTTGTAAAAATATCAAATAGATCAGCCTCTGAAATGGTCATTTCCGACGTTCTAGAGGGTCTAAATTTCAAAAATTTTCTCGCTCGGCGCCAACCATGGTGGCGCCTCGTGATCTGCAACCTTAACGTAGTATATAGCATGACCAATAATTTTCCGCTAGCTACGCTACTGAACACACTTTCTTGTATCAAACATAATTCTGCTTATTTGACAAGTAAGGCAATTATTACCAATGCTGGGAACATTTATACCTGACGTAACATTTATTCATACAGTATGAACACGCTTGCCTTGCAATAACGTCTATCCCTAAACAGTTTATCATATAGACATTAAACATGCTCTAAATTTCGACGTTATAACAATGTATTTGATTATTTAAGTTCTCGTCAAATCTTCTTGTATACTTTATTTATGCAGAATTTGCTGTTGACTTTTTGAACGTTATATCAATATATATGCCAGCTTGAAGCCAGAGATTTCAAGCCAAAACAGACAGTCATTGTGACAAGCATTAAATCTCAGTATAATTGATCAGACTGACAGCAGAATGTACAAGTCAGAAGAACAAGAAAAACACAAGAAAAATGTTGAAGAAACTGACGAACGGAGACATATAAAACATTGAACGATTGAAGCTAATGCCCTTTTTCACTTATAATCATTTCAAAAATTTTTGGAATTACTCCTTACACTTTACGAATACAAAAGTTTCCATAATCTATTTTATAATTTCTATTATAACTACAAATCAACTGGTCAAAATATCGGCTGAAGGCCTAATGTGACAGTCAGAAGAACAAGCATTAAATCTCAGTATTGTTGATCGAACTGACAGTGGAACATATAAATGTGTAGTCCAAAGCCACACACTAACACAAGAAAAATCAATCGAAATAGCTGTTTATCGTACGTGTAATTGATATTAACATTTGAACAGACAAACCACGCCTTTTTCACTTATCCCGTTTAAAATTTTGGGATACTCCTACCTTCTGAATGTAAAAGGATCACTCTTAACTGATTAATATTTCTATATCAACTGCAATCAACTGGTCAAATATCGGCCGAAGGCCTATTTTTGCTGTTTGCATGCAGTTTGAGAATTTATATAAGAAGGAGGCAAAGCTTTGGATGTGTGAGCGCAGCTAATCTTCATTAGTGCAAATTTTAATATAACCATCACATATTATAAAGAATGTTTTTCTTTGCAGACGCAGTATCTCTGAAGTGATAAGCCTTACGTCCACTCCAGAAAATGCCGTATTTGGTGAATCAGTTGTAAAAACGTGTGAAGCTATAGCTGTACCTTTACCAAGTTATACCATAATCCATAACGATACAGATTGCGTCAGTATTCATAAGACTTATATTATAACAGTTTAGAAATACAGTCATGCTGGATAATATAAATGTATTGCAACAAATCTACCTAGAAATAGTTCAAAGACCTTCAGTTTATCTATCGTCGGTAAGATATGTATTTGATTAATTATTATACTTGTGACTTTTTCACAAGCTTAACATTAAACTATCATAATGTTTTAGCGCATGAAATGAGCTCAATTCTAATATCTATACAGATTCCTAATAACAGCATCAGAAAATCTTGTAGTTTACCTAATCGCGACCCGCAGTACCCGCAGTACCCGCATCTATATATATACATGAACTTGCGGTTAACGCTTGTCAACTGGACTTATTAGCTCAGTGGTCAGAGAGCTGCACCGGTATCGTTTCAGAAGAATCGAATTGCAGTCGAACTGAATGGTATATCGTAGTTGTATTATTGGTGTCTGGTATTATCATTGGAATACTCCTTTCCTAAATTGTCTCATGTTCCCATCGTCGTTGGTTTAGAAAGAGAAAACCTGAACCAAACTCTGAACCACAATCATCTCAAGTTGACACAACTTATCAAGAGCTAGATCTTACAAAAATAAACACTGAAGATAATTATCAGTCATTGACAGTGAATGCTGCCAGTAATGACTCTGGAAATGACAACGAGTCAACTTATACTGAATTGAACAAAACCAGAGATGTCGAAAACAATTATCAATCTTTAACTAATTGAACCTGGAATATTATATTTACTTTAAAGCTAGCCTCCTTCGCAGGCATATTTATAAGGGTGACCTGTGTCAGATTATTTTCTAAACCACAGATCCCTCTGGAGATGCCGTCGGAGGAGACCTGATTCAAGGCTAATAAAAGGTTTTTATTCAACTGTGAAGACCGAGAGCTGTAGGCCCGAGATCTTCACGCGTGAATAAAAACCGATACCTACAGCCTTTAACTTGGCTTACATATTGTCAGATTTGTTATCACCTATATCAGTCATGTATACATATAGGTTGTAAACTTTTTAGTAGATTTATGACTAAGTAGTCATTATCCGTAATTATCAACATTTTCACAAGCGTACCAACAGGGCGTTGGGATGGGGGTTAATGACCAGTTATGACTAGCGTGCATGAGAAATGGCGTCTGTGTTCGCAGGTTAATGACCAGTGTATACGCATTTTTTGAAATATTGCACATAATCATTCATGGATATAATGTGTTTTATATAGCTCAATGGGAAGAGCGGCGGTCTACTATCCCTAAAATGCGAGTTGACTCAAACGAAAAATGCATTGTTCTTTGCAGTATCGCTGTGTCAGAATTAATATGAAAACAATTATAATACTACTAAAAAATAGCCCTGCTATATGGTGCATGTGTATTACAATGTCGCTCGTCTGATTTTCATAACAAGAATTTTCGCATCTTGAAAACGCTGCCATGTCGCTTTCGGGATTTTGTTATTGTTTATACTACCTTTTCACACCGTTGTCACAATTTAAACAGAGATCGTGTCAAATGTCGCTATATTATTTTCTATATGTCGCCATTTCAGTCGGAATTGACCCTAACACTAACGTTATCAGGGCCTCAGAAATGATTTCATATGGAAAATATTTTTATAGGCTATGGCGCTATTGATTTACCAAGGCTTAATCACCACATGCATTTACTAGCTAAGTCTTAATGTAATGGGATGGGATGGATTGGAATTGAATGGAATGGAACGGACTTAGAATGGAATGGAATGGAATGCAATTGGAATGAATGGAATGGAATGGAATTGGAATGGAATGGAATGAAATTGGAATGGAATGGAGTAAAATAAAATGGAGTGGAATGGAATGGAAGTGGGCACGTGTGTTAGCTTTAGCGACAGCTTTCTTAACATGACGTAATGTTATTCTTTGCTCTCTACGTATAACTGGATTGTATTTAATATTTCAAGATGACGTACTACTCAAGAGCGAGAATTATAAAATTTAAATATGAGTATGTTTCTATAATTTTACAATAGAAATTATACATGAAAGGAAGAGCATTTTTACTTTTTACAACATTTTTAACATGGCGAATATTGAGGGAGTATTCTTAGTAGGTAAGTTGAATCTTTTGATATCTTTTGACTCTGTGGAAAATATTCGAAAATGTACCAAACCTTTATTGACAAATTGACTTGATTTCTCCCCCCCTATATATATATCAATCTCATTTGAATCAGGATACAAGGTAAGCCTTTTAAATACTGCAAGAATATTGGGAATTTTATATGCTTGATTAATATACAGTTCACTCATTAAAATGTTAAAATGGGGCCATTTGTACCCTCATCACTATTTGGAAGAAATCGACAATATGATACATTATACATGTTCATTGTTTGACTATTCTATAGTCAACATCACCTCATATCTAGCCTACATTTGATTATGATCGAGGCGCAATGTGGCATTTGTTTCCCTACGTGTTGTGACCGAGGCTGTGTGTATTCGTTTGGAGGACTATGTCGGTGCAACACTCTTGCAATAAAGATGTATACAAAATATAGAATATATATTTCTTCCATTCTTTGCTTAAATTGGACATTATCAGAAAAGTGGTAAATAGGCTTGTGAGTTACCTAAATATGTGAATTGAGTGGCAAGGGGCGTTAACGTACGTTGACTGAGTCGATCCACTAAATAATAGGCGTTTTTCAGGACGCTAAAAATAAATCAAAACAATGAGTGAGTGGGATTTTCAAAACAATACAAAGACAATGGAACAATTAACCTCGTTCACAAGAGGGAAGAGCCTCATGGTTACGAGATTGTAGAGCAATTACGCCCACTGGCTCCCCCTATCGTTATGCTAGGTGTCCTGCGAAAGGTATATTGGAAAGCAATGCTTTAAATGAATTCTCGTGCAGATGTGTGTGGTATTGGCATTGGCTATAATCAGTTATAATTGATAGTTTGCCCATCAGTTTATTGATTTGATGATCCGAAAAAAATCGTGCGTTAAGAGTTTTCTACTACCTCTATTACAGAATCATCCTCAGAGATACGAAAAACTAGTTTAATATGAAAATAGGTTTTCATATCTCTGAGGATGATTCTGTAATAGAATCTTGCCAAATAACCTTGGCAAAGTAAGTCTTTCATATTTTCATATGACAAAAGGTATAATATAGCACACATAAACGATATCATAAACGGCTAAATTCACATTTCCGGATAACTCACATGCCTAGTTACCACTGTTCTAGTGTTCTGATAATGTCAGCATAGAATTGGAATTAAGATAGCGAAAAACGTTGAAATCATATATGTGAGTGAATTGGGTGAAAAAGGTATATCCAAAACAGTATTCATTAATTAATAATTATGTTTACACATAGAGCTAGATTAAACCTTGATCTTTAAACACCAATCTCGTCGCGAGTCACGCGATTCACGCGAGGCATTGCAATTCTCGTCACCAGACCTGATAAAGACGCGTTTTCTCTCTCGCAATTCTCTCAAGCTACATTGCATTTGTTTTGTTGGAACTATTAACTTGAGAATTAAATCCTTCCTAATCTTTTATCGAAAATCTTCATTCCTTCTTCAATCGTTTTCCAGTTGTTATCGTCGATCAATCATTGAACGGTAAGTGTGTTTTTTTAATCAAAACACTAATGTTTAAATCATATTTTGCCCTCATCAGCTCATGTTTTTCATTTACGAGTATGTTTTTGTGACGACATGTAGATCATGGTAAACAAGCGCTTTACTTGTCTTCTGGAAGCTAGTAAGCGTGGATTCATCCTGAAGGCCGATCCATCTGGTGCCCAAAATAGATGTTTTTACCAATGTATGGCCATCCATCTGTCAGCTAAGGAAGATGAAGTGGTTGAGATGGTGCAGGCATTCATGTTCACTAACCAATTCATCACGAACGTAGATGAGGTAATGTAGTTTATATAGTATACTTTGTATAGTACAGGGTTTATATAGCATATTCTCTCAAGGGTGGCCAAACGGCTAGATTTTCGAGTGAATAATGCATCAATCGAATCTAATGGTGGTCATCCCCCCCCCCTGAGCTTTGCTCATTTGGCATATCCCAGGGGTGAGGCATTTAAAAACTAACCTTTGCCCTAGTAATAACATTCTAATAACATAATGACACAATAACATTCTAACACAATAATAATAATAATAATTAATATTAACTAAGATTCTAATAATAAAAACAACATAAACACTTTCAGTGTTAATGAAATGAAGTAAGGAAACTTATGATCTTAGTCTTGAACTTGGAGGAAGAGGTGGGTCTGTCTTTGACCACGCGATGGCGCTCAGATTTGGTCTTAGGCCATTACGAACCATGCAGTACATGAGGGTTAATATTATAGTCTTGAACAAGGAGGTTTACAGTGCAAGGAGTGGTACAGTGCAAGATCAGAACATGCTGGAATTCCTCTCAGATGGAGACTTCCCAAGCCTCAACAAAAGGCCAAGCACATGGGAGCAGTGTGTCTTGGCCTTAGGAAAGGAGATGGCTAACCATGTTGTAATAAGGGCTGCTGCAACAATATTTTCATTTAATATTAAAACATCATTGATTGGAAAGATGTAAGTTAATTATTTATTTGTTTTTTTTAAATTTTCTCAATAGTAAATGCATGTTAGTAAATTTCATTCGAGTGGTATATAGGCCAGGAAAAGAAATTTGGGTTTCAAGTTTCCTGACCCTAAACTTTTTATTGTCATGCTGAAGAACGGATTTTTAAGCAGTTTGAAAGAAATTTTATGTGGTGTTTGGAAACACTCACTGAAAACATGCTTGAACTTTAACAAGAAACATTTGCAGATAGTTTTGCTAATCTGTTAAGGCGCAAGAGCGTTCCCTTGAAGAGTAAAATCGTCTAGCATTAGACAGAGTAAAATAACAAAGTAGGGCGCACGAGGGCGCATTGCACCTTAATAGTTAGGTTAAATAAGAAATTTAAAAAAAGTTATAAAAAATTAAACCAACCTACCCTACCTACTTTTTTCAATATGAAACTGGAAACCCACATATCTTTTTTTGCCTTATGTCAAATTTTACTTATTTATTTTATTATTATTATTATTTATTGTAAATCTGCTTCTAACTGTATTTTCTCAGAGAGTAACAGTTGCAAAACCCTTTGGTTCTGCATCATCTGGAAGCTCAGATGTTCATCTTGGATATTCTGGTGATCACTATTTGCTTCTCGTTTGCAAAGCAAGAGCCTCATTTAGAAGGTCATTGCTGTACTCATTAGTACCTGTTTGTACGTGAGAGAGAGCATATGTTGGTGCAAGTGAATATTTTAGTGAGTGAGCATGTACAGTATGTATGTGAGCAGGTTTGGGGGGGGGGGGGTTAGGGGTGTGCATGGAAGTGAGTAAGCAAGGGAGTGAGTGATGAGGGGGTACTATGTAAGTAAGTATAGTATGTGAATAAATGTAGTGATGTGCATGAATGTAAATTATAAATATGATACCGCATTACTTTATACATTTGTAGCAACAGAACAGCACAAAGGGGCGAAGCCATTTAAATTCTCAGGCCCAACGTAATTTCATCCAGGAATAAGCCTATTCAAGGGAAACCCATTGAAGGTACAGTAGGACACCATAACTATTTACCATTATATGGACAAAGGTGCTGAAACACTGTCTTGTAGACTTCATGTGTCACTACTTCCGGGACCAAGTGGGTTTAGTTCCGTATGCCACACTCCTTGAATGGTGAAAAGTGCCTGCGATTTAAAGAGTTGAATTTTAGAAATTGAGGTAGCAAGAATTTGAGAAGCGTAGACCATGCAGAGTGAAGATTTTAATATTTTTGTTCCATCCTGGTAAGACAAATTTTAAGATAATGATATTGATTTTATGTTCTTGTGTCAAGAACAATATCTCACTCAAATCCACTCAAACATTAAATCTATATATTCTCGCCACGATGTAATATCCTATATTTATTTTACTGTATAAAACAGTCACTAATTAAATATTTTCCAGCTGGATGAAATTGCGACTATTTCAGATGATTGTCAATGTTCTTGTATTTTATCAGACAGCTACACTTACTGTAATATACTGTAAGTATTATATGAATAAATAAATGTTTTAATTATCATATATGTTATTGATAGGGTTAGTTATTTTAATGATTATCATTAATTTACTGTAACAACCTGAGTATTACTTATTGAATATTATTTCATTTATTAAAGGATTCCATGGACATCAATACCATCATAAACATTAGTTATGATGATGATAGTGAGATAAATACTTCACATAACAAAAAATCGAGAAAGCGTGCAAGGCCAAAGAAAGAAATAGCTGAGGTAATAGATATTTTATGTTATAGTACAATAATGTTGTTTCTTAGCAAGAGTATGTGTCTGCTGTTCAGGAAATAATTCAACTCAATTTGTGCTTTAGAAGTAGAAGTAGCCTGGGTGGGAGGTTGCTTAGAACAATCAAAATTGTTCATTTTTATGCAAGAAAGTAGTGTTTTGTGATTCAATTTAATTATGGACTGGACTCAAAATGCTGCATTCTTCCTGAGAGCAGATTTTTACTTAGACACCAACATGTACTATACCCCAAGCTTCTTTCCTGTACAGTGTATGTTTATGGTTACCACGGCGTTTTATAAATATAGCAGAGTTTAAGCTGTTATAATAGATTATCAATATGTTCACCTTATATCATATTGCAATACAGGGGTCATATATCAATATTCTGCATGATATGACTACTTCAGACATACGTGTAAAGGCATGATAGCGGAACATAAATGTTTGCACTTTACATTCTAAATCATATTTAACCAGAAGTCGTCTTAAACTATTCATGCAAGACTTAAAGATGAAATTGGGTCGGTGCTTCTGTGTATTTGTAGTCTTTCTAATCCTTAACGTTTCACAGGTAAGGCCCAGACACAACGATACTTAAAGGAGCAGTGTCACCGTTTGCGCATCTTTGCTGCGCATAAACAATACATTTCGGAAATGGCCGGAACCATTCGGCGCAAGTACCTTTCACGATAAAAGGAGCGAAGCTTGTGTGAAAAATCAAAATGGTGAGTAAAAATTTGCATTTATTTGCATACAATACAAAGATGGAAAATGTTGAATTGATCATTCCCACATTTGCATAGGAAAGCCACTGTGATTGTAAAAGTTCTTGCAGTGTAAAAAGGAAAGAGAATGGAACTCGAGGTTGTCGTTGCAAAGGGCGAAATGTCGAATGTTCGGATAAATGCCGGTGTGGTACTCGCGATAAACCTTGCAAGAATAGAGTAAGTATGTCAATATATTAATTTAAACATTAAATTGATAAATCGAAAGCATGAATTTAACAATTGCTTTTATGATTTTCGTCTAGGCAATGACAGAAAACATGGGAAGGGAAAGAGACAACAGGAGTGAAAAAGCTACGGATACTCGTGCAAAACAAGGCAAAGAAAAAGGCTTTCGTCTTAGTTCTAAGCCAACCGAGTCAGAGGAGACACAGAGGGAAAAGGAGCACGAAGATGTCAAGGTATAGCGCATACTTGAATTTGTTGAATACGTTTTAAATGAAGCCCTTCCAGACATTCCTTCACTTTACATAATACTGGATCATTACGGGTCGCTTCTTTAATCTCGTCAAGCTAGTATCATCGACTTTGGAACTGAACAGTTAGTGACATAGTTCACGTATTCGTCAGCTGATGTACTAGCTATTTGCTCTCTCTCTATAACAACTGGGTGTCTGTTTAAGTAATCAGATTCATTCAGCGAGCCTTTTCGGTATATTACTGTGAAATTAAATGGTTGTAATCGCATCATCCACCGCTCAATGCGGGCGGGTGTTCTGGATCTCGGATTATTAAATATCGATTCTAATGTTTATGATCAGTTATCACATCAAATTCTGATCCAATCAAGAACATTCGGAAATGTTCAAGTCCCCATACTAAACTCAGTCCTTCGATGTCTGTTTGAAAGTATCGTTTCTCTACTGGGCTAAGGGCTCTACTTGCATACGAAATAATTTTATACTGCTGGCTGTGCTGTTCTTTCTGGGCTACTATGGCACAAATTCCATAAGGGGATCCGTCTACTATTACTAAGCTTTGTATCGAAGTATGCCATTACTGGTGAACTTGTTAGTCTCTTTTTTAGTTGTTCGAATGCTTTCTGATGTGTATGTTCCCATTTAAACGCAGTGTTTTTCTTTGTCAGTTCTCTAAGCGGTGCTGTAATAGTTGGATAAACTGGAATATACTCATGGCATGTGTTTGCCATTCCAAAAAACTCCTAACTTCCGCTGCCGTTTTAGGTGCTGGTACTTTAACCATGTTTGCGATTCTCTCCTGATCGGGTTTGGTTCCTTCTGCTGTAAAATTTAATCCGAGGAATGTAATTTCTTCTTGTAGAAATTCGCATTTTTCTCCTTTGACTTTCAAGTTTAGCTCTGCCAGACGCTTTGGACAGTTCTCTAGTGCTTCATCATGTAACTTTCGAGTTTTGCCATGAATAATAATGTCATCCATTAGGTTTTTAACTCCTTTGATATCACTAAGGTGTTGCTGTAGCACATTTTGAAAAATCTCGGCTGCACTGTTCGTACCATAATTTAATCTTTTATACTGGAACAGTCCTTTATGTGTAGAAAACTTTGTAATGAATCGACTTTCTGGGTGTAATTCTAGTTGGTGATAAGCTTGCTTTAAATCAATCTTTGAGAAATATTTGGCTCCATTTACTTCTGCTTTAAAATCTTGTAAAGTTGGTATTGTATGTCGTTCTCTTTCGATTGCCTGGTTTGCTTCTCTCATGTCCACGCATAGTCTAATACCTCCATCTTTCTTTCGAGTATCGACTATTGGAGATATCCATGGAGTTGGTTGATTTGCGACTTTCTCAATAATATCTTGCTCTTCTAATTTCTTTAGTTCTTTCGAAATGTCGTTTCTCGTATGATATGGTATCCGTCTTTGTGGCTGCACATCCACTCGAGTATGAAGTTTAATTTGTTGATTGTTCAATTTCCCTTGTCCGTTGAAAACTGTACTATATTTGTTTATAATTTCTTGGATTTTCGGGTCTTTTGATTGAGGAACATTTTTGTTCATTTCAAGGTTAATCTGGCGTGCAGTACGTTATGTGTTTTATTTTGAGTTGCATTTGTTTGTTTTTCTTGTTCAGGAAAACCGGAAATTGTGTTAATGAGTTGGACTAAGGCCAAATCTTGAGCTGTTTTAGCACTTAATAAATTTCCTCCTGCACCGTCTATTACATATATTTGTGACACTGTCTAACGCTTTTTGGATTCAAGTGTTGCATGGAATCGTCCTTTTAATGGCAGGGGGGTTTGAAATCCGTATGCGTAAATTTTAGTTGAACTTGTCCGTAACGAAACTTTCTTCTTCAATTTCTCGAATGACGTAGAATCTATAATATCGACAGTCGCGCCAGTATCAACTAAAAATAAAACGTCTTGTCCATTTATTTTAACGGTCGTATGTGTTTTCTCAGCACTCTTAGCTTGCGATACGGTGTAAACATAATCGTCATCCGAGCTTTCAGTATTTGATTCGGTCTGCGATACTTCGACGGTTTTGGCTTGTTGTTTTCCTCGATTATTCTCGTCACGTTGTGGACGGCGCCTTGTGTCTGGCGAAGTAAAACCTTTCGTTTGTGATCTCTCTTGTTTTGCTTCGCTTGGAAAATTAGATTTTTCTCTTGACCGACAAACTTTAGCGAAATGTACCTGTATTCCGCAGCCGTTACAAGTACATGTAGAAGACTTCGCTGGACATGGTCGATTTTCATGTGGATAGTTAAAACCGCAGTAATAACACTTTTTCTCCGAGGGCGTTGTCGTAGTCGTTGCATTTATATTTGCCTTTAACCATAGGCAGCCCACTAAATGTTTGAATTTACATTAAAACTCGATTAAAATTAGAAAAGAAAGCCACAAAAATCACAAATTAGCGAAATATGTATAGCTTATTACAATCACCCGATTCAGCGATGTCACCGCACTGAAGTATAGTATAAATTACCTAAGGTAGTCAAGTCTTTGAACTGTTTACCGCACACACAAGAAATATATCCGTCGTATTTTAAAAATAGAAAGAAACTAGCCCTAAAATAACATAAATATAAACAAGGATAATTTTACTAACCTATCTGTAACTTTTCTTCCGAAAGTACAGCTTTAAAAGTCGATAAATTAACGAAAGTTTACGGTGTTTTGTCGATTTTTTTTCTGTAACTATGCGGGATGCCAACGTCTTGCTACTGGAAAAAGTTTTCAAAATAAAACTGGGCTGTTCATTGGCTATCGCAATTCTCGTCGTAAGCAAATAAAACAGGAAACCGGGGGGCCGGTTTGCGGCAACAGGACATCTCTCGCGTACTATAAACAAAAAACATATTTTTCAGAAATATATGAAAACTTTTTATACGTTTAAAAAAGTCAACATGTAGACAAAAACAACAAAAGAAAACAACGGAATACATATTCACTGGTAAGTAAAATGTCAATTGTATTTGCCCCTCGCTTTGCTTGAGATAAAACAATTCATAAATGGTAAAAAAGTCACGGCAAAAAAGTTAAAAGCAACTTTTTCCCGATAGTTTCCTTTGGGAAATATATATGGACGGGCAGAGTCAACGTGTTTGTGGTCTCACTATCTGGTAAGTTGTTATGTTTTCAATTTTTATTTGTATACTGTCGTTTGTTTGGTCATACGAGCAAAGTTTTTTAATAAACGCGAAACCCGCGTATATAGTTGAATCCGTGTGGCCGCAAACTTGCCAAGGAGAAGTCGTCCGTCTCAGTTTTTGCGTATACACACAAGCAAATAAAACTTGTCTAGACTAACGTTAAACCAAAAAAGTTTAAAACCTAACGACTTTATAACTCGTCAAAAAATATATTTTGAAACCCTGAAACTTTTCCGAGCCGTAGTTTATCACAAACCCTTCACAAACACAACTAAAATATAATGAGTACAAGTCATGCATCACGAATATAATTTTAAATGAAAACAAAACATGAAAAAGCGGTTTTTCTTACCTGCAGCACATTGGCAGTTGCATTGATGCCAATTTAAAAAGTTCATGCATTTTAAAAAACTTTGCTCGTGACCAAACAAACGACAGTATACAAATAAAGAATTGAAAACATAACAACTTACCAGATAGTGAGACCACAAACACGTTGACTCTGTTCGTCCATATATATTTCCCAAAGGAAACTATCGGGAAAAAGTTGCTTTTAACTTTTTTGCCGTGACTTTTTTTACCATTTATGAATTGTTTTATCTCAAGCAAAGCGAGGGGCAAATACAATTGATATTTTACTTACCAGTGAATATGTATTCCGTTGTTTTCTTTTGTTGTTTTTGTCTACATGTTGACTTTTTTAAACGTATAAAAAGTTTTCAATATATTTCTGAAAAATATGTTTTTTTGTTTATAGTACGCGAGAGATGTCCTGTTGCCGCAAGCCGCCCCCCCGGTTTCATGTTTTCTTTGCTTACGACGAGAATTGCGATAGCCAATGAACAGCCCAGTTTTATTTTGAAAACTTTTTCCAGTAGCAAGACGTTGGCATCCCGCATAGTTACAGAAAAAAAATCGACAAAACACCGTAAACTTTCGTTAATTTATCGACTTATAAAGCTGTACTTTCGGAAGAAAAGTTACAGATGGGTTAGTAAAATTATCTTTGTTTATATTTATGTTATTTTTAGGGCTAGTTTATTTCTATTTTTAAAATACGACGGATATATTTCTTGTGTGTGCGGTAAACAGTTCAAGACTTGCCTACCTTAGGTAATTATACTATACGTCAGTGCGCTGATATCGCTGAATCTGGTGATTGTAATAAGCTACATATTTCGCTAATTTGTGATTTTTGTGGCTTTCTTTTCTAATTTTAATCGCGTTTTAGTGTAAATTCAAACATTTAGTGGGCTGCCTATGCTTTAACTGCTGACTTGTAATCTTTTGTTTCACCTTCTTCTAAAGTTTTAAAGATTTCGTATACTTCGGGCCCCGCTTGGTACAATAATAAAGCTCGTTTTCTCGCGTCTTCTTTTGTGTCTGCTGCCAGTAAATATGTGTTAAATCTCTCTAGCCATCGAGTTCATCTCGCACTCGTACTTGTAGGCATATAGGTTGTATATTTTCAGCCGCCATTTTAGTTTTCGCTTATATTTTCACGCTGCGTAATTTTTACTTCCTCGTCGCCATTGTAGAATAGATTGAATGATGATGTATTATAAACGTCAATCAAACTTGTTACATATTAACTTATTGCTATATACAAATACTACAGTTATGAGAAAAAAACATAACAAAAGCATTTATAAAAATTTTTAATGTGAGTCGATGCAAAGTTTTTGGGTGAACGAACTGTAAAAATATTACAACAGTGAAGAGTATATTATTGCTCTAGTTAATGTCTATAAGACTATATTGCTAGGAGTTACTATCGCAAGTGAAGTGCTGCCTCGGATATGCTCGTAATGAGTCGGGGGTCTTTTGGGGTTGCAAAGTTTGTAATTTTACACTTTACCGTACTCTCATGGACTTGAATACCTAACCCTAATTTTCAATTTTGGTTCATCAGCTGACGTGACCCGGTACGGTAAAGTGTAATGTACCAGCAAAGTTTGCAAGGGTTTAAATAGAGGGCATTGTATTGGGGGGATTTATGGTGGGGGAGGGGAGCAAATTGGTGCGCGTTAATTAGTAAATGGGATATTTAATTGGTAATAGGCTAAAGTAACGTTACAGAGTTGAGAGTTATATGCTATATTGGCATGGCTATTTGCAGGGCACTGCATGTTTGGTTAATTATATAAGGTAATACAGTACAGCTAGGGCCAAACTGATCAGTCATTGGTGGTCAGTCATTGGTCAAGTAAATATTAGGCTAGTTTTGGGTATTGTCAATGTCCATAGGGTGTTCGATTGTTTCCAGAAAGTCACTGACTTTTTAACAATTTGTGTGTTTTCGATCAGATAATGTACATGTACTATATCCATATATAGTGTAATACTGCCAATAACAGTTTTTCCCACAATCCATGAGCAGGGGATTATATTTCCAAATGGCAGGTACATTTACCGGTGATCATACAGTGATAATTGGCAACTGTAATCCAGTATTGTATTGTAGTTCCATTGTTAATATTATTTGGTGGCTCTTCTTGACATGGCAGGTACCATGGATGACCCACAGTCACTCAATAGTATCTTTGCCATGTTGACTGATTGGTCCATTTCTTTGGCTTGATGCACCATAGTTAATATATACCATAATACTGACAGACTAGTATATCATGTGCATCATTGAAATGACCGTAATTGTAAGTTGGTATTGTCCAAAAAGTCCATCATTGATGCTTCCAGTAACGTAGTGGTTATTCTCAGACAATCCATTTACTTGGGAAGATGTCCACTACATATTTTCAATTAATATTGGGAGAAAAGTTTTGGGTTAACTCGTAATGAGCCGGGGGTTGCAAATTTTGCACTTTACCGTACAATCTTGCACTTGGGAATTTTACACTTTACCGTACTCTCGTGAACTTGGATACATAATCCTTTAGAACCTAAATATTGTCCATGTTCAATTTTGATTCATCAGCTGACGTGACCCGGAGTACGGTAAAGTGTAATGTACTCGCAAAGTTTCCAAGAATTTAAATATGGGGCATTGTATTGCGGGAAAATAGCAAATTGGTATGTGTTAATTAGTAAATGGAATATTTAATTGGTATAGGGGATAGGCTAAAGTAAAGTTACAGAGTTATATGCTATATTGGCATGGGTATTTGCAGGATACTGCATGTTTGGTTCATTAATATAAGGTAATTACAGTACAGGAACCAAACTGATGAGTCATTTGATGATCAGTCATTGGTCAAGTAAATATTAGGCTAGTTTTGAATATTGTCAATGTTCATAGAATGTTTGCAATAATGGACGTATTCTATAAACTATGAAAGTATCCAATGTTGATAGAGAAATGAGGCAGTTCGTTTAACAATCATCTTACCTGAAAACCTTCGCTCATTTCGTCCAATTCAATCCACATTTAATCTTCTGTGCAGGTTTGTTGTATTATTGGTACCATATTTAAGTTCAGCATGGCCGAGTCAGGTAAAACAACGCCTGACAAAACGTCGGGCAAAATAACCGCCCAATGAAACGTCATATAAAAGTGTGGACATCCATCCTACATACAAATCCAGTTCGTGTACGCTTTACATAGTTCGGCCAAGAGGTCTGGGCACGAGGCACAGGTAACCCACGTCAAGAATAGTGTGCTGCCTCCCTGAGGGGAGGCAGCAATAAAACAATTATACCATTCGCTCTCATCGTATATGGCAGATAGCCGACTCGGTGCTACGCAGCTGATAATTGTTAAATATTCGATATATAACATATAATTGTTAAATATTCTAACCACGCTTATAAAACCTGTATAAAGCAGACACTTGTCTAATACGGAGACAGCTGTCTCCTTCACTGAACTGTCCGTATTATAGTCAATATAGAGAGGTTCGATCACAGACAGTGTATAATTTTGCTGTTATGAATCTAATATTATTATGATATTGTTGGCTTCATTAAGCGGATATATAAATCCTAAACAAAGGCAAGTGGAAAAATGTCGACATGTTTCAAATACCTTTCATGCAGGAACGCCACAGCCTGTGCGACAAAAACAATGAAATATAATATACTACGCATTGTTAAAGGAGCAGTGTCACCGTTTGCGCAACTTTTCTGCGCATAGTGAAATTTGATATCGTTGGGCCAACGTTTTCAAACTATTTCACTATCATATTTCACTATTCAAGATGGCGTCCTTGCAGGGAGCTGTGCGAGGAGGTCATCGTGAAAATGCAGGACGAAAAAGGAAATATGAAGGCGAAAATCGAAGAAAATCGTGGGGAGGTCAACACAAGAGGATCTATTTATTGAATAACATTTTTGAAGCGTGGAAAAGCTCAAAAAGCGAGGCGGGATACGACAAATGTAGTCATAGCGACTTCGCCGCGCATCTGTTATCTTTAGAGTATAGAAGAAGGTACGGATAATGAAATTTGTATGTTTAAGTTTGATTCAATTTGTAAGACGTAATGAAATGTGTGCTGTTTAACTATTTTAGGTCGGAAATAAAGCATTCACAGCGACGAACGCAAAGTGAAGCAACCACCGAATGTGCTACAGAAATAACAGAACAAGCCATTCAAAATATTTATCAAGGTAATCCTATGCGTCCACAAACATAAATAGCCCAAAATGATATACTATTACAGTAAACAAGCAATAGAATGCTATATCAATGTTGATGAATTGTCAAATGGGTAGTTCAATGAATGGATGTAATGCATTGAACATGGCCGATTACAATGGATTACAATTTCTTTAAGGCCAAGAAACATCCACGCCGTTAAAAACTGGAGAAAGCCTACAGCTTCCTTCTCCATCTGAATCCCCTGTTATTGGAGATGAAGTCGAGGATAAAACCATTGCAACAATTGATGCGAATACAAGCTTTGCTCGGTCTGATGCAACCCTTCCTAACAGGTACTGATTGTAAAGTAATATTTGTAGTTTATTATGGAATTGTGAATGTGCGTAGCAACAATATATTTGTTGTATCTCAAATTATTTATATCTAGTTCTACTATAACCAATGCAATAAATGTGTCCATGTTCACGGATGATGAGGATGATGTCAGTGATAGCAGTCTGGAAGATGCTGCCAGTTATATCAGGTAAAATATGTCAGGTCATAAATACTTTTACAAGAATGGAACTAATTGAGTCATAAACATCATTGTCCCTTACAGCATACATGATATTACCAAATCAGCTCTCGAATATTTGAATGCAGAGAAGAAAAGTTATTCAGAGTATGTTATCTGTTTGAAGCAATGTGGGAGTATGTGTGGGATGTGTTATTTTGACTCTGGGCAGTGGAAGATTAGTCTGTTGTTGCTACTGTGCCTGAGAACAAAAAAGATTTCATGCTGCCTCTCTAGAAATTTTGACCACTCAGGGAAGTTATCTAACATCAAATTTCACACAAACCATGTCAAAAACCCTATAGATAAACTACAAACCTGGCAAAAATTTATAAATTAATGAATGGTTAATTAAAGGTCCAATCCTGATTCTAGTTATATTGAAGCCTTATTAACAGAAGCAAACTGAAAAGGGATCTTTATTCTTTATTTGTAATATACTATCTATTATTTATACAGCACTATATTTTGTTATTTTTAGTTCCATAAGTTCAAGTAGTGATGATGACTCTGATTCATCTGATCTTGATTTGGGTCATGAGGCATCTGATGAACATCAGGACGATGAACATCGGGAAGATTATTCACAGCACTCGATCAGCACTCCTGCAGTTAGTTATGGACCTCATCGGAAATTCAGCCGAGGGGATGATGTGTATGAGTTGGAAGAAGAATTCAGTATGGTGAAAGAACAAAAATTTGTTTGCTCTCTGGATATTCTTCTTGCAGTATTTCAAGCAAGATGCCATACTCCTGGGTGCACTGCTTTACCCACTGTAAAACATAGCTTTGTGGGTGTAACAGTGATTGTGAATTGCCAATGTCAATCCGGGCATAAATATAGGTTTTGCTCCTCTCACTTAGTAAATGACATCTATGCCAACAACCTACAGGCGGCCGCCTCAGTCATTCTATCTGGAAGCAATTTTGGCAAAGTAGAGCGCATGGCAAATTTTCTAAAATTGGAATTTGTGTCCAAGTCAACATACTACAGATTGCAGCGCATGTATTTGATCCTGAAGTAAATAAGTGGTGGGCTTGGATGAGGGTGAATTGATCAAGGAGTTCTCAGGGAAAGATATGGTTCTTGGTGGTGATGGCCAATGTGACTCTCAGGCTTCAATGCCAAGAATCTTTGCTACTTCATGATGGAAGCAGAATCAAATTACATTCTTGACATTGAAGTATTGGATAAGAGGCATGTTGGTCTAATTTCGACAAACATGGAGAAAGAGGCAGTGCGGCGAAGTCTGAATCGTCTTACTACGGAAATTAAAGTGGCCGAGCTGGTGACTGATGCCTCCACTTCTGTAAAAGCATTAATTGGTATTTTTAAATATAATTTTTTTTACAATCGTCATGATTCAGATAATGTTTTACATGTTTTGGAACATTATATGCATATCATGGTTATTCATTTCCTTCAGGTGTGTAGTCTGCCCCCAAATCCCCGCCTATATGCCTGCTTTTCTTTGTGTTTCCTTGATAAATCAACATTTTCACTTTAGAATCAGAATATAAAGACATAACATACAGTTTGGATGTGTGGCACAAGTCAAAAAGTATTAAAAAATGTCTGACAAAGGTTAGTATGTTGCAATACGTCACACACAGGCATATTGGAATTGCATGGCTGATGGCTGTCAGATAAATGTAAAAAATCACTATTATTACCATTTTGTACATTATCCGTACTGTACTTAGTGTGATGTGCATTTTAGTTGAGCAAACCAAAAACAATGCAGAAGATAAAAGACTGGTCTCCTCACATCATCAGACATTTCTGGTATTGCTCTAGTGCATGTCGTAAAGATGAAACCACCATAGATGAAGAAGCACTAAGACTTATAAAGGTAAAGTATCTGGTGATAATCCCTCGCAATGCTCAAACACAGGGCTGGTTATTATTGCCACGAGATTATGTTCCCCCTGTTTATTTGTTTGTCTGTAAGCAAAGTAGTGAACAGATTTTCATGAAAGTTTGTTGAAGGATTACACATGTACTAATGAGGAACTGATTAAATTTAGTTCAGTTTGGATCAGCAGAGTAAATCGGCATGCATGATGTAAACAAATTTTACAAATTAAATTTGTGCTTTGGCAAAGGTATGTATTCGAAATGGATGCCTTATAGTTTTTATTATTTCACTTAGGATAAATGGATTGGTTTATTACACCATATATGCAATGACCACCAATGGCTAGGGGGACAATGTGACCATGTTGATAAAGATGGTGACGATAGCCATGACAAAAGTCTTCCCTTTTTTGATCGTCGAGATAAAGACTTTATGGAGTTACAAAAAGTTATTTTAAACCCTCAACTACTTAACAGTTTCAAGTATTATACTCGTTTCAGGTAAAGTAAAAGTGTCTTGTCACAAGCCCTAGTTGCAGGTGTGACGTTGCGAATATCCCGTGATTGGGGGGGGGGTGCTGCCAGCTCGAAATTTCCAACAGAATTTCAAAATTTTCCAATGACCTCCCCCCTCTGCCCAAATATTTTTCAGAAAGACCTAACATAAAGGTGGCTTTTAGCCCTATTTACGATACTGGGTATTTAGGTACCTCTTCCCCCGAAAAAATTGTTGCTGTTTATTGTGCCGATGGACACTGCATTGGGGGGGGGGCACCCCCATAGCTACGTCCCTGCCTGGTTGTTACAATACATGTCTCAAAGACAATGTTGAATTATATAGGCATTTTTTTAAATTTTTCATCTGCTTTAGGCATACTGGTAGTATTGAGTGTGTGAACAGTCTTGGTTTGGTATACACTCCAAAGAGAACTCCTTCAAGTAAGTTTTTAGCAAGTATGAATATGACACATTGATGGTACTCCAAGTGTCCATGCCAAGCAGGCTGAAAACCTGGCCATGGTGAGAATTGAACCTGCGATCTGCTGTGCCCAGTCAACATCAATATATCATATTCACCTGAGTACAAAACACCAACACAAATTTTCAAAATACAAAAAAATGTTACAACCCCTTATTTTTCTAAGAAATATTTTAAATTTTATGACACCCCTCTCTAGTGAGAATATATATTTCATAGCCACCCCCCATTCATGCTGAAAATATGTTTGTGCCCCCCTTTTACACCTTAAAACTTTTTCGTAGCCCCCCATTGGGCATTAATAATGACTGATTAATTTAATTTTAGTTATCAAACTTACAAAGCAAGACGGCAACTCACTGCTATAGATTGGAATTTCCATGTTGACCTCCCACAGAAAACATCCAAGTCTGGTAATAACGTTGTCACCGAAAATACAACCAGAGAACCCGGCAGTGGGATATTAAGAAGGTGAAGCAAGAAAAAGGATATGCATACATCCCAGTGCTTATTTCCCACATGATGAGGAGAAGAGCTATGGACACAGATTTTGTTACAACAGTCGTTGATCTGAACAAGAGCGACCCGGCCCTTATATCGCCAACTATTGCACATGTTCCACCACCAACCACTAAAGAAATCATTACAAGAAGAAGCAGATTTGCAAAACAATAAATATTGAAGATTGATGTCAGTAATTGCTGCCATTTCAAAATGCAGTGACTAATTAATGTAAATATTTTGAGGCAATTTGCTGTGCTTCTAAAATTTAATGTACACAATTAATTATCTATTTTTTGTTATCAGTGCAAATTTAAATAAATAATCACAGCTCTAAATATGAACTAAATATTAACCATTATGTATATTGTACCGTACCAATGCACTAACTTGTTATATGCACTCAGAAGAATTGGGTTCAAAGTTTGGATTTATAAGTTGGTGCATTTCAGCAGAGTGCCACTGAGTCAATAGATTTAATATACACTGTAACAGCAAATGATGCAATCATGGCCATGGAACCATGGGGCAGGGCCCCTGAAAATTCTAATTTCTAAGTGAATCTCGAAATGAATGCACAGTTGCACATGTTTTGAGTTGGCATAATACAGATCAATCTAGGTAAATCTAACCCTGGAAAGAGTGGAAAATAAAAATTGCTGTTGAGCCTGCCTTATTTTACCATCTTCCTACAGCCCTGTATGCAATGTCCATGCAACACATTATGTTAAGGTACATAGTTTACTGTACTTAGTTTTCCCTATACCCCATGTAAACTCCAGTAATGGATGGCCACCGTTCCCTTATTTTCATTACTACACATGAAGGGCAGACTCGTCTGTTTCCTTTACCAAGATGCCCATGGCGTGCAAGAATAAATTGCCTATAGGCTGCTTTTCGAAAAGCCCTACTGCTGTTGTCTTCTCTATCGTTTCTTATATCCCCTGTGTTTCTTATGCACAACTCTATCACATCAGGATCCAGACACAATTTCGTGAATCGGGAAGAAAGCGTTATGCATTTTTTAAGTTTGCAACATTTATTCTCGACATCTTGTGTCATGGGGTGACATCTGCCACAAACACACCAATCTGGAACAGAACCTGATGCTGAATCATCTATCTGATCTGGGTTATGTGTGTCGGAAGGAACAGGACCTTTGTTCTTTGTTTCACTGTCTGCCAATGCTGAACCAGTTGGTTGCTCAGTTGATGCTTGACCAAACTCACCAAAATTTTCATCCTCATCAAGATCATCCTCCATTATGAGCAATGTTTCTATGTAGTCCATACTACCGATCCCTCCTAATATATAATGTATATTATATAATATACACATATATAATATAATATATATAATATACTGGACTCATATAAGGGTATTGATCGATTTGAACAGTTAATGTGATCAGTTAAAAGCTTCAGTAATTTGTAGAAATGTATATATACAATCCTAAGATCTCTTCTATAGTTCTCTTTCTAAATAGCTTTATCGTTTTAAAGTAGATATAATCTATAACTTGGTATATATTGTATGAGGGCCACAGGTTTTTGTGCTGTATTGCTGTCATGTGTTATTTTTTGTTCATTCATTCATTCATTCATTCATTCATAGTACACTTAATTAATGTACACTTAAATTCAACAAATCTGTTACTCAATACTCGCTCGTATTTATAGTTAAAACCATTGGAAGTTTGCGCATAGCTTTTCGCTATTACATTGACATTTCCTTGTTTAGTTGACTACTAAACTACAAAAGATATCTCCCTTTTACACAAATTAATGAATGTCTCTATATAACTTATCTTTCAAATATGTAGCTTTGATGAGTTCATGTCTCAGGCACACTATCCATTACAGTCAGATGCAAAGCTGCAGAATACCGTGGGAAATAGATGGTGCTCAACTTCAAATACGTTGACACTTCTAGAAGCACGAAAATTCAATTACATCTTTCAGTTCTATATATTTGTCACCAAATACAAGACTACTGCATATATTGCAAACGATTAACATTGCTTTCTCACTCTGATAACTGCATGTAGGTTGACAATCATCTGCTGCACGATAATACTGTACCCATGTATGCACCTATATATGGCTCTCTCTTAAACATTGCACATTATAATATATTTTTAGAATGCAGTAGAAAGCCTCAATAACATTGGTGTAATTGTGAAGAACCTTACACGCAAACCATCAAATGAAACGTGTGATGCAGGAGGCAAAAACTGCACATACTTTATGGATTTATGTTGCTCATATTCCTCTAACCTCAATTGTTCAATATTCAGTCTCAAATCATTATCATGGGTGATAAAACCTGGCAAAAGTAAGATTCTTAAACTTGGAAACGATGTATCAAAGCGTGTATATAACCCTATTAGGGTACCCCTTAAAGTATGGAAAAGAGTAAGTGGAACAATATTTTGATAAGGGATCTCGTTAGAATAATGCTTAGTTCATGTATCTTGTACCTCTGTGACCGAGGTTCGATTTCTGCAATATACCGTTGTCTGTCTATAATTTGTCTCTACCAAACACCACATGTTTTATTCAGGTACTCCAGTTTCGTCTAGTAGTATTAACACTTTTCCAATAAGGGACGGCTCTTGGTAGACCTCTGCGGAAAACAGTTTAGAACTGATAGAGCTATCCAGTATAAATGAAGTTAGTTTAGTTTAGGTTTTCTCCTGTAATAACATTGGACCAATAAGAGATGGCTTTTACTGAACCTTCAGGGAGAACAGTTTAGAACTGATAAAGCTATTCAGTATAAATAAAGTTAGTTTAGTTTAGTTTAGGTTTCCTCCGTTAGTAACACTGAATCAATAAGAGATGGCCATTACTGAACCTATATATAGGAAGAACCGCCTTTGGAACTGATAGAGCTATCCAGTATAGAGTTATTTTAGTTTAGTTTTGTTTAGTTTATAGCGAGCCAATATTTCTCAAATTGAAGTGTTTGAAACAAATTTGATTAGAACAATAGTAACTATATAGGCATGTAAATTGTCCATAGATATGAATTGCGCGTATAAACATTATCGTCAGCTAATTTTGTCTATTATCATTCATAGCAAAAAGTTGTCCTTGAGGCTGACGTTTGGAAAGAAGATACAAAACCTATTTTAATTGACCAAATTCGAATTAAAAAGCAACTACCGTATCCTATTAACAAATTTTCAGGACTTGACGATGACGATAAGCAGATCACGAAGTGTGGGAATAAAGAAACATTTTGTCTCGGGGTGGCACTCTACGTGTGGTGTGATAATATCCCTGGTTGTGTAGGTGGGTGCTATAGAGGGAAGTGGGGGAGTGGAGTGTGGATGTATCAGCATCATTGCATAGAACCACGGACGAGGGGTCATCTCTTATTGGTTCAGTGTTACTACAACATGAGGAAACCTAACTAAAGTAACTCTATCTATACTGGAAAGCTCTATCAGTTCTAAACTTAGCTGTTCTCCCTAGAGATCCAGTAAGGATCATGCCTCCCAGTGTTACTACAGGAGGAAACCTAAACTAAATTAACTTTATCGGTATATACTGGATAACTCTATTAGTTAAAACTGTTCTTCCAGCAAGAGTCATTCCTTGTTAGTCCAGTGTTACTGCATGAGGAAACCTAGACTAAACTAAATTTATTTACACTGGATAGCTCTATCAGTTCTAAACTGTTATCTTTAGAGGTCCAGCATGGGCCATCCATTATTAGTATAAACCTACTAGTAGGCTTTTACAAATCCTGCGTTCTGATTGTCTTCCTAGTAGAGGGCCAGCAGGCATTAGCCTACTAGTAGCAAAGAGCGAGAGAAAAAATAACAACAATGGCGGAAAATTTGCGTATTGCAGTCTGAATAATCCCCGAGCCGGCGCGAAGCGCCGTGCGAGGGTACTAATTCCGCTCGGAGATTTCCACCCGGGTATGTGAAAACATTGTGGAATGCAAAGTCGTCCGCAATTTTTTTTTGTCATGGACGGGACGGTTTTGTAAGTTATGCGCATGTTCAAGCCGAGAGAAAACTTCCATTTTGCAAACTTTTTTCAAAAATAGTTTTGCCCTCATTTTGTAAGTAAGTCTCTATGTAAGTAAGCTTATATGTTAACTCTACAAAACAAGATAAATGAAAATTATTTCGAGGACAAATTAACAAGAGGAAAAACAGTCGAAAGACCGAAAAAGGAGCGTTTTAAACAGGCAAGTGTCTATTTTGCATGCTTGCTTTCATGCTTTGCCGATTTTTTAACATAGCATGCAGTATAGTTTGTGAATTTGAAAATGTGTAGATCATTCTGTGTGGTCAATACAACATTGATTGATCTTAAAGAATTGATTTTAGTATTGATTCAAATATGTTATATACTCCTCGAAAAGCAGTTGAAGTTTTTTGAAAATTTCGAAACGTTTTGTTAACGTCTAAGGTTGAATGTTACAGTAAATCAAAGCTAAAAGAGTGCATAATAGCATATACCCACTTTATATAGTTGGGCAATTGATAATTTTATAGTTAAGAACCAAATAATATTTTGTACAAATTAAAATATAAAAAATCTACAATGTTGCGTGTTACCATGGTCATAGAGTAAGGAAATCATGGTTACATATTCGTCGACTCAGCACTTCATGTTACAATAACTTTTGGGGAGTAAATTGTTTGGTTCAAATGGCGAGGGGATTCTGCATGCATGTATTTCTAGTTTTTATACGACTTGTTAGTGTACCAAGAAACCCCAAAAAAATCGACAAAGTATGGTATAAAAATATTTTAACGGTAAGAAAATAAAAAAAAAGACAGCTGACTTTCAAAACAATAAACGCAAGAAAAATATTTTTTGAATCTATATAATTTTAGAATGGTTTTTAGGCCAGCAGGGATTCACTACAAAATTTGAAGAAATGTCAAAAGAAGAATTTGCCTCTGCTTAAGAATTTCTATGCTGCTGCGAGGAATGTAGAGGGCAATTAATTTAAAATTTCTGCGATTCACGGAATAAATTAAGGTCTGCCATTGACCGCTACTTGCGACGATCATCTTACAACAAACACTGGTCCATTATTGGCGACCCTGTCTTTGACCAGGCCAACCAAGCTCTGGATGCAATCTGGATAGATAGATAGATAGATAGATGTCTTAATGAAAACTACATTGCAGCCATGCAGAAAGCTGAGTTGCGTAGAATTTACAATCGATTATACTAAAATGATATACTATTTACAATATTTAATTGATAAAATTATTCTACTAAAAGCTACTTTGCAAATGCAAAATAAAAGTGTTTTAAAATAAAAGTGTTTTGAAATCTGTTAGTTTTTATAAATGGAAGGCATCTGATGTAGTATTTAGATTTATTAGGTGGATATACCAGGTTGTGGAGCTTATGTTCGCTGTTTGTTGTAATGGAACTAAGATTCTGGCGTCGAACCGATAACATTTTTTAAAAGGAATTTATAAATTCCTCACTGATTATAACCCGCTTCATTCTGCCCAATCTGGATTTAGAACTATGTTTTCTTGTGAAACTGTTTTGTTGAACATTGTAAATAAATGGACAACTGGAATTGATATTTGATAATGACCTGATGAATGGAGTAATATTCTTGGATCTACGTAAAGCTTTCGACCTGATAGATCATGATATCCTTATCAAGAAGATGGAATATTATAAATGCTCAACACACACTCTCAAATGGTTTACCCCCTACTTCAAAGAAAGAACTCAGTGTACAGTATTCAAGTGCAGAGTTTATAAGAAAATAAACGTAATATCTGGAGTCCCCCAAGGGTCCATTTTGGGCCCCCTTATGTTCATTCTCTTTATTAATGATCTACCCATGTCGTTGGATGATAATGTTGACATGTATGCAGATGACTCCTCTGTCACAGCTCAGGCAAAGACTGTACCAGAGTTGGAGGCTAAGCTAAATGCTGATGCAGACAGGATATCCAACTGGTGTATTGAGAATCACATGTCTGCGAATGCAACAAAAACAAAAGTAGCCCTTATAACAACCTGGCAGAAACGGGCTTCTTTGCCTGAAAATCAAAGACAACTGCATGTGACAATGCAAGGAGTACTACTGGAGAATGCCAATTCCGAAAAGTTACTTGGAGTTATGATTAATAACAATTTGTCTTGGGGAGAACATATCACTGCAGTTGTTTCTAAAATGAACTCTAAACTTGCATTATTCAGACGCATCAAAGGATGTCTACCTTATGTGGCAAGGAAACTTTTCTTCAACAGCCACATACTTCCATACTTAGACTATTGCTCCACTGTATGGGGAAGCTCATCTCATGTAAACAAATTGTTTTTATGCCAGGAAAGAGCAGCCTGTATTAATGTAACTGACATACGACATCCAGAAAATAGCACACACAGGATGTTGACTAAGCTCAACTGGATGACTATTTCAGACAGGATAAAATATAGGAAATCATTAATGGTATATAAAAGCTTAAATAGATTAGCACCACAGTACATGGCTGATATGTTTAAACTGGCGCCGGAATGTACAATGACTAGATCTAGAGAACGATCGTACAAAAGAAATGAACTTGTGTTACCATGCACCTGGAGTACATAAAGTAGTCTTTGAGAAACGTTTTAGATACAGTGTTGAAATTTGATGAGAATGATGAGAAACCGTGATAGTATTAACGCTTTCAAAAGTGCCTATCTATAAAAGGATTATTTTAGCAATTAGTGAATTAGTCACAAAATTAATATGGATTTTAGTATATTTTATATCTTATATTACATTATTTTATAACATTGAACTATTGAATATAATTAAATTGTAATTAGTGTAAATACTGTACCTTAAGTAGTCTAATTTTTAGTTGTATTAATTTTGGGGGCCCTAGGGAAGATAAGCTTTTGCTTACTAGGTGTATTACCCTCTTGAAATAAAGATTATTATTATAACATACATATATAGGCCAGAGTTCGATAAACTTTATTGGTATGGAGCGTTTGGAAATATGATAGACAAAGCTCGTTTTTGATTCGCTCTAAGGATTCCTGGAGATATCGTGGCAGCATATAATAGAAGACTTGAGTCCCGCAATCAAGGAAACATGTGTGGAAGTGGTCAAGTGTCTTTTGGCAAGGTAAAATTGGCTCGTTTCAATTGGATCAGTACGAACCCAAAGGACTTCAATGTCAGGATCGTGCAAATGTTCACGAACATCGAATATGATTGCGCTTTTTATGTATAGATGCAGATACCACCATGTATACCAGAAGATCGATTTTTATGAGTGAAGTGGTAACCAGGAACATGAAGATATGTTCTATTTACTGAATCGGTCAGCCATGTCTCAGTGATGAATGCAAAATCAGTTTGATTATTTAATTTGTAAAAAAAAGATTAACTTCGTCAATCTTAGGAGCAAAAGACATAGTGTTTGTAAGTATTAAACTGGGTGGAAATTCCGATCTCGCAGAGCTTGAATGTGTTACTTCTGATGTTAGACATATGTTGGGAATAGACAATACTAGTATATTTAATTGTATATTTAATTAGGCGTAACCTATATAAATGCATGCATAATTAATTGCAGAAGTTGGTTGTCTTCTTGTGGCTCCCTGTGGCTTCTCTCTGTCTATCTTTACGGTGGATTCAATTCGTTTGAATCGTCTGGGTTATTTGCAGGCCTAGATATTACAATTGGCGACGAGGATAAAAATTCAAATGTACGAAATCCTATTTTGTTTATATTATGTTTAAAAAAGCTGTTTAAATGGCCGTAAATGTTGAAATTGGCGGTATACAGCCATTTGATTGTAAGGGAGATATTACCAGTGTTTCCCCGAGATGGAAAAGATGGCGGAAGTCGTTTCAGTTTTTCGTCGAAGGAAAAGGAATAAAAGATTGGAAGCAAAATGAGTATACTGTAGCGTCATGGCTGTGTCTAACAGTTAGACGTACACTATTGAGCTCCTCGTTTCTTTTAATATTTTTATTGGTTTCAGTGCTACTTATATCTCTAAAACCTAAATATAGTGTTCAAAATGCCGCCTCTTTTAAGCAGTGGATTAGATGTGAAAGTTTATCCTGGACGGAATTCTCCTGGTTGGCATCGTACTCGTTCGGTCATTGCTGGACCACCGCCATTTCTAAAAGCCGAAGTTGGACTCAAGCTGATAAATATCACATTGGTTGCTTCGTTGGTACTTCTTGCTGGCGATGTAAGCCCTAACACTGGCGCTATTACAGATCCATATGGTATATGTTCAAATGGCTGTCGTAAAAATCAGAGGGCAGTGCAATGCGATGAATGTGATATTTGGTATCATGCTAAGTGTATTCACATGGGAAAGGAGTACATTAACATCAGCCGGCCTTCAGCGGATTGGTCTTGTTCCAAATGTTTGTTTCCTTTGCTTCAAGAGGCAGATCTTCAGGATATCGCTTATAATACCTGTACAGTACCTCAGTTCAAAACCATGATCAAGCTAATCTTCAATCTCCAGTACATTTAATGAGAGGTATGATAATTGCACATTTGAATGTCAATAGACTATTGAATAACCTTGACGGGGTTCGACATTTGTTGATTGAATAAAAGTTAGATGTTTTAATTTGGCTTTGAGCGAAACGTGGCCAACGATGAAATTAAAATTTATGGGTTATTCAATTGCACGGAAAGAAATATTTTTAGCTCGTCTAAACTTTGTGGTGGTGGTGTGATGTTCTATGTCCGTGAAAATATACCTTTTATATTGAGATCTGATTTAGCCACTAATGTTTTTGAATATTTGTGGTTGAGATCACACGGTCGAAGTGTAAACCACTCCTGGTAGCTTCTGTTTATTGACCCCCTGACTTGAACGTCGTCGATTTAGTTAATTCTTTAAATAGTAACCTTATTGACATTTCCGAACGATCCTCAACAGTGCTTCTGGGCGATTTTAATATCGATCAACTTTCAAGAAATAACACCAGCAAGACATTACTTGGATCGTTTCCAGTTGAAAATGGCTTAAAAGAGCTTATTAACGAGTACACAAGAATAACCCAAATTTCAGAAATAATAGCAGGAGCATTGCCCAGATCGTTTCCAGTTGAAAATGGCTTAAAAGAGCTTATTAACGAGTACACAAGAATAACCCAAAATTCTAGAACTTTGATCGAATTAATTTTTGTAAATGACAGTCACAGATTTATCCAAAGTGGAGTTATCCATTCAACATTGAGCGATCATAACCTAACATTTTGTATTATGAAACGTGGTGTTCCCAAACTTCCACCAAGAAAATTCGAATACCGCTCTTTTAAGAACTACAACAAAGATTCTGCTGATGCAGTGCTCCTTTGGGACAAGTTGTTCTCAAGCGTTGCAGATATTCAAGCCCCATTGAAATTCACGCGTGTTAAAGGAACACATTTCCTACAGTAAACAAGTCACATCTCCAATTTCACCAGTTCCTGTTAACGTGGAATTTGTCTCTCGTACCATAGCTAAGCTTCGACCAAATAAGGCTATGGGACTCGATAAACTTAGTGCACGTTTATGAAGGAATGTTATTTCACCTGTATTGACATCACTTATTAACAAGTCTATTGAAGATGGTGTTTTCCTAAGTTATGGAAATCTGCTAAGGTGTCAGCGCTACTTAACTCTTTCTAAACGGTACCGTCGAATATCAACCGCCAAAGGATGATGACTTTGAGCGCTTGTATCTTTGGTGCCCCTCAACCAAAACGGACGACAATACCACCAATCGATTCAGCAAAAAAACAACTTTTCTTGGCTAATGCCAAATAAATCGCTAAACACATTGTTTTGCAGATCTCCGTGAGTTTTAACACCTTTGTAATCTGATATTTATTATATCGTAAACTAATTATATATTCAGTACCTTTCGTCGATTATAACTTCTGTTTTAAAAACCGTGTGATTTTTGCTAATACACCGTTTTATAGAGCTTTAAAAACAGTACATACTGACCAAAAGGGAAGTGATAAATTAATGAAGAATAATTATAGACCCATCTCAATTTTGCCTACTGTGAGTAAGATCATAGAAAGAGCTGTACACTTGCAACTGAGTACTTATCTTGAACAGAATAAATTATTATCCTCTTTCAATTTGGATTTCGACTAGGCAAATCAACAACTACAATTACTCAATTAACTTTATAGATCATATCCTTTGTAATATGGACGGTGGTAACAGGGCCGGATTAACCACGTGGCAGATGCGGCATATGCCGCGGGCCTCGCGCTTATGGGGGCCTCGCGCTTTACTGTGCCACGCCCATTTTTACGAGAACACGCCCATTTTCTATTGGGACATCGCTTATTAATGATTTCGCAATGAAGAAATCGCGTAGGGATAACGTTTACAGCGCATCTTCGGAGTGACTCATTATAGACTACATTATAGACACCAATGCTTGTGCTAAAGTACATTTGATTTGTATGACATTTTGTTAGTTATTTTTAGCCATGTTAATCGTTAACGTTTTGTTACGTTTGTTGTTGGATACTGAAAATGTATTTGTAAGACCCAATTATATCCAACAAATCGTCGCAATTAATTCAGGTTGTTCAAGCACCCAAATTAGCAAAATATAAAGGTTTCATTGATGTTTGAAACAAGTTTTAACGTAACGGAAAATTATTCAGAAATCCTGGTGGAGATAGCTTGGCTGCGAAATTGCGGTGATTTGAGGATAAAATTTAAAACAATTATTTAACAATTTTGTTTGTCTTTGAATTCAAAGGTTTTCATAACTAGGGGGGGGGGTTGGGGGCCTCGCGCTGAAAATCTGCCACGGGCCTCGCGCGACGTTAATCCGGCCCTGGGTGGTAAAGTGACAGGCGTAGTCTTTTTGGACTTGAGGAAAGCATTTGATACGGTGAATCATAAAGTGCTCATTAGGAAACTAAAGAATTTGGGCGTGTCTGGAAAAACTTTATCATGGTTTAAATCTTATCTTACTGGATGATCGCAACGAACTGTATGTGATGATACCATCTCACGTGAAGTGTCCATTGGAGTTCCACAGGGTAGCATTTTTGGCGCGTTGCTCTTCCTAATACACATCAATGGGATAGAGTCTACTCTCCAGTTTTCTAAGATTACGATGTTTTCTGATGACATGGCCTTTTATTTAAAAAACAAGCTTAACCAGGATCTTCAAGCCGTTTCTTCATGGTTACTAAATCTTAAACTTGGTTTGAAAGTTAAAAATCTAAAGTTATGATTATGCATCCAATCGTCTGAGGTGATAAGACCAATAAAATATTGATGAATTCGCTACAAGTGCTTCACAACAAAGCAGCCAAATTAAGCCTGAATCGACCACCTTGGTGTTCCTCCACTGTTGCACTTAAAGCATTGAAGTGGGTGGATCTATTTCAAAGGAGATAACTTCATCGCTGCATCCACATCCATAACACAGTATCTGGGGATACATCAGATTTCACTAGAGGCACAGATTTTCATGAATACAACACACGTAATAAAGATATGCCAAGATCAGTTAAATCTAGCACTAATTGGGGTCTATTAAGATCTCAAAACTCGTGTCTGCCTAGTTGGAACTCTTTAACCCATGACATTCAATCATTATTAACTATTAAGGAATTTAAAAGTGCGGTCAGATGTTTTATCAATAAATAGATTTAGTTCTGTGACATTTCTAAATTTTTATTACTTAAGTTAACGTTCCTTATGAAAACACGGTCAATTTGGTCAACTGTAGGTAAATTTGTAATTAAGCTGAGGCACCAAGCCGAAAAGTGTAGTCTTGGTGATGACCTTACCGAACAGATACGAGACCAAGTAATTGATAAGTGTCGGTCGTCAGGGTTGAGGAGAAAGGTTTTAGAAAAGGGTCAAGAATTAACATTAGAAGACGCGCAAGAAATTGCCCGAGCAATGGAGGCTGTAGATATTCAGGCTAAAAGGATGGAGTCGCCCACTTTAGAGCAAGTAAATAACATTCGGAGGAAGCACAGATATGACAGTAGAGATGGTTCCAGTCGTACATCCAAGCTTTGTTTCCGTTGTGGCCGGGAAGGACACTACGCCCGTGATAAAAGTTATCCTGCCACATCAGCTACTTGCAGGAAATGTCAGAATGTTCGTCATTTTGCAGCAGTGTGTAAGTCAAAGAGGAATTCCTCGACAGGTACGAAAGGAGGGAGCCTAAAAGGTAAAAACCCTTGAAGAGTAAGTAGAGAAGTTAATTGTGTATACCATGACGATGAGTATTCTTTTACTGTCCATGAAAATGGAGGGTCAAATTCAATTGGATTAATAGATATTAATATTGGGGCAGTTGACATTCAGAATGTTATGATTGAATCTGGGTCTAGTTGTAATATCATAGATAAGGACACTTGGGAAGCTTTAAAGAAGAATGGGGTGAAATGCAAGTCCCAGAAATCAGCTACTAAAATATATATGCGTATGGGCCAACAACACCACTTCAAACCCGTGGTAAATTCCAGACCACTATAACTTATCGTGACACTATGACCGAAGCTGAGTTTATAGTTTTAGATGGAACAGGACGACCATTGCTATGGTATTCAAATGCAAAACAACCAGGGGTGCTGAAGATGGTGAATACCTTAACTGAATAGAATATAAAGTAGAAATTTCCGGAGTGTTTTCAAGGTGTTGGAAAATTGAAAGAATTTCAGTTGAAGCTCCATATTGATCCTTCTGTTAGACCTGTCGCCCAGATTCCATGGAGAATACCTTTTGGATTGAGGAAAAAAGTAGAAGATAAGTTGGCGGAGTTGTTGAATACAGATATTATCGAGGAAAGCACGAGGACCAACATCTTGGGTAAGTCCAGTTTGTATTGTTCCTAAACCTTGAAGTGAAATAAGGCTATGTGTGGATATGAGACGGGCAAATGAAGCTATCCAGAGGGAACGACACCCCATACTTACCGTAGACGAAGTACTTTTGGACATAAAATAAGTACAGTGTTTTCTAGGTTAAATTTGAAATGGGGTTTTGAACAAATTGAATTGGCAGAAGATCTATAGGGATAACCACTTTTGCAACCCAAGAGAAAGTGAAAGCTGTCGTTAATGCCCGGAACCCAAGAAAGCGTCCGAAGTGCGTAGCTTTCTCTTCCTGATAAATTTTTGTAGTCGGTTTATACCAGATCTGGCTACTACTGCTGAGCCTTCACGGAAGCTTACACGCACGACAACACCTTTTGTCTGGCGTAAGGAACAAAAGAGACCATTTCAACAACTGCAGGATAAGGTGTCCAACGCTGAGTCGTTAGCCTATTTCGATAAGGATGCCGAAACAGTGATTGTTTCTGATGCTAGTCCCTTGAGTTTGGGCGCAGTGCTCTTACAAAAGCGACAAGGTGTAATGAAAGTTGTTGCATATGCCAGTAGGTGTCTCTCCGATGTGGAAAGACGGTATTCTCAGACAGAGAAAGAAGCACTTAGTATTGTGTGGGCTTGTGAGAGATTCCATTTTTATTTGTACGGAAACCGTTTTATAGTTATAACTGACCATAAGCCACTGGAAGTGATTTATTCTAAAACGCACAAAACCCTCATCCAGAATTGAGAGATGGTTATTAATATTACAGAACTATGATTTCACAGTCGAGTATCTTCCAGGTCCAGAAAACATTGCGGACACGTTATCTCGAACACGTTATCATTGCGGACACGTTAAACCTGACTTTAGTATAAATGTAGCTGATCCATATATTAGATTTATTGCAGAGAATGCGGCACCTAATGCTGTACCAATTCAAGATATTGAGAAAGAATCAGCTGATAACGTGGAATTTTCCTTAGTAAGAGAGGCTGTGCAACGTGGGAAGCTGGAGAAGCTGCCAAAGGAGTATCGTAATGTAGGTAATGAACTAACAGTTTTGCCTAATATGGTTCTTATAAGAGGACCGCGTGTTTCGCACCCTCGTCTTGGAGTGCTACTTAGCTTGGACGTTGCCACGGACGTAGACAACACTTGTTTTACACTCGCAGTATTCTTTTGATCATGTATTTTTATTACAAATACAAACACGAAGAGTCAACCATAAACAAAATACATTACATTACTGTGAAGTGAATTTAACTTTGAATTTCAAAAGATAAAACTACCGATCGAGAGTACGACTTACAATTTTCGTGAGCCTGTCCGGTTGCTTTATAAGTCCTTTGAGTCCAAAAAATCTTTGAATGTTTACCAAAATATATAACAATATTACTATCAGCTCTGAAGTCTTAACAAAATCCTCGCCTCTCCTTTCCTGCATGCGGGCTATCCCAATTCAGGCTGTAGCCTCGAAACACTCCTCGCCAGTGCGGAGATAAAGTTCTTTGAACTTAATTGAGCAACGACAAATATCAACATACTAACGAACTTTTCATTGTAAACAACTGTCCGAGTTACTACTCTTTCTCCTTTAATTCTTCCTTTGTGGCGATAAGACAAAGTTTGTGCACTGGTCGATCATATTCCCTATCGGCATTCTTTATTCGAACTTTTCTTACACATCCATCGTTCCCTGGATATGTGCCAACAATAATCGCCATTTTCCATTGACATCTCTTATGCTTCGAATCTAATTATAAGACAAGGTCGCCGACTTTCACATTTTCTCTTGTCCGGAACCACTTGTTTCTTGGTAGAAGGTTTGGCGCGAAATATTTCATCCAACAGCACCAGAAACCATTTACTCTTTTTTCTGTGCTTCTGATCATGTCTCTCGGGTTTACTAATTATTCACCTTCTGGTTGTGGTTGTGTACTGTGTTGACCCAAGAAGATGTCGTTTGGGGTGATTGGTGGCCTCGTCAACAGAGAGTTGATTCCCACGAGGGGCGTCAATGAAAAAATAAGAAAAAGCAAATATTTACAACAATTAATAAAAAAGTAGAAGAGTAGCTATTTACAAGAAAAATTTTTTAAATTGGTTAATTAGTTGGTGTAACCCATAAATTATGTGATATTTGGTGTATATTGACAATTTTGTTTCAATATAGTTTTAAAAGAGTAAATTGAATCCGCTTCTTTAGCTTCAAGCGGCAGACTATTCCAAAGTTTAGCCCAGCTGTACTTAAAAGACTTTTTGAGAAATTCCCGTCTCGGTTTTGAAAGGGCTAAGTCAGTGTGACAATTTCTAAGATCATAATTTCTAAGATCGGGAATTTCCTTTCTCTTGAAAGTGAACTTGTCAGTTTCTTTATCCCAATTATGGCCGAGTAGACCTGTGATTCTTTCACCCTCCGATTGGTCGACTTCTTTACTGTTCGCATGCCAAGCTTTGATTTCAAACTTCCCGTTTTCAAGAACGAAATCAATCGCGGTCGTAACTTGTTTCACTTCTTCTACTGTTGCTCTAGATCCTGCAACATCATCCACGTACACGTGTTGAAGCAGTTCAGCTGCTGCTTGTGGTTGTTGAGGCTGTGCTGCTTTTGATAAGACCTTAATAGAGTTGGAAGCGATGTCAGGCGCTGGCTTATCACCAAAGCTTAAACGGAGCCACTGTAAACAGTAGGTTTGTCGGTTGGTTTATCTCTCCAAAGGAATCTGTGAAACACTTGATCATCCGGGTGTACCAGAATCTGATTAAACATCTTCCTCACGTCACCTGAGTATGCGATACTATCCCATCTCCACGCTGCAAGGACAATCGGGATATCATTAGTGTAGTTGGGCAGCCCCTTTTCGAGATGATCGTTTAGCGAAAGACCGTCGTGACTTTCGCAAGAGGAATAAAAAACAAGTCGTACCTTTGTTGTTTTGTCAGGTGTGAATACCACTTGTAGTGGCAGATACCATTCAGGCTTCGAGTGATCCAATTCGTCCGGCGGGACCTTGATTACAAAGCTTTGATCGACCAGCTTACGGACTTCTTCGGCAACAACTTCGGTACACTTCTTTCCTTTCAGTGATCTCTCAGTGGAATGCATCCTCTTAAGGGAAATATCGTAATTGCTTTTCCTAGGTGGGCCGATTTCCTTCCAAGGCATCTTCACTTGAATTCGATCGTCTGTTAAGGTAGTTGATTCAGACAGTGATCTTACGAATTTGTTTTCTCGTAATTCATTGTCTGTACAGGTACAGAATTTCGTTGGCTTCACGCCTAGTTGATCTTGTTGTAAGAGAATGTCAAGGTTTTCCTTCACACTCACAGTACCAACATCAACTGACTGGACACTCTGTTCGTTTGGAACAAGCTGACCGAGAACATACCAGCCAAAACAGTTCATCTTTGCTATAGGTTCACCGGATTTACCTGGTATTACATGAACATCCACAAAGCCCTCTGTGAAATCAGTTCCGAGAAGTAGATCTACGTTTCCGCCAGATAAGTGAACTTTATCTAAGACTGGTTCGAGATGACGGTATTTGACACCGTTTCTGCACTACTACAAGGTTTGTTGACAGTATGAAGCAGAAGAGTTTTCTTGATGTGTTCTTCAACCGCAGATGCTAGTGTGATTCTGATGATTTCAGATGTTTCCGACCTTTTACTTCCCCCCGCGAGATTCATGGTTATGTGTGTTTTCGGTCCACTTAATCCTAACTTCTTTGCTGTTGTTTTTGAGAGGAGACTGGTATTGGACCCAGTGTCCAACATGACAAGGATGTCGAAAAATTATCCTTCCGAATTCTTGACTTTGACCTTTTGTACTGGTAGCAGCCCTGCTGCAGTTTTGATGGCATTCATGTGGTATTCATCTTGCCAATAGCTCATCCATCATCTTTCGTTTATCGGCGAACTCGACATCAAGAATCTCCCATGCCCGATCAATACACTTATAGGTTTTTACTTGGTTTGTCCACCAAAAACCTTTTGGCATTGCTTTTCTGAACCGCTGGAGTTGCTCATCCTTATCTTGGGAATATTTATTCATCCAATGATTGAATTCTTTCTTCCATGTTGGATATGATCTACGACTACCATCCCAAGTTGGCACTGACAATCTCTCGAGACCACTTCCGCCTGACTTTGAACCCTGCATAACTTCAGCCATCTTTGTGACAGCTGCGTCATTGCCTCTAGCGAATCAGACAGCTACTGTAGGAGGAGTATGTTGACTTTGCTTCTTTTGATAAGCAGCAATGCTTTAGCAATTATCAAATAGCTATTTTTCAAACTTCCACCAACCTTTTGATTTACCTATACCAATTGATCATCTTCAGATACATTATCACCTACAATTTTGTCAGCTATTATTTCTTGTTGTTTCTTAATATTTCTATATTTTGTTTCAATTATCTTAAACGTACTTTCCAATCTACATGTATCTAATTGAGGCTCTATACTATAAATTTCTTCAAATTCCTCAAATAGTTCCTTTATACTTTGAATTGCATTGTCTCTTTTTTCAATAAGCGTCTTGAGATCAACAGTTTTTTTGACCGATGTAATTTAATTGCAGTTTCCGTATATTTAATGAGCCTCGTTTTCGTACAACGCGCCGTCCACGCTATACGGCCATATTTGTTCTCAAATATTTCCTATTTTGTACTTCTTTTTGTAAACAATATAGAATTTTCTGAACTTTCTACAACTCTTGCGCTTCGGGGTCTTTCACAGGACGGCCTGTCGCTGTTTAGTTGCTGTCGGTTGTCCTTCAAAGCTTTGTTTTTGTCGCGAAAGTTTTCCCGATTTTTGCAAGCTGGCTTTCCTCGTTTAGTTAACGAAATTTTTTACTGTTTCGCACCCTCGTCTTGGAGTGCTACTTATTTTGGACGTTGCCACGGACGTAGACCATACTTGTTTTACACTCGCTGTATTCTTTTGATAATATATATTTAATACAAATACAAACACGAAGAGTCAACTATAAACAAAATACATTACATTACTGTGAAGTGAATTTAACTAGGAATTTCAAAAGATAAAACTACCGATCGAGAATACGACTTACAATTTTCGTGAGCCTGTCCGGTTGCTTTATAAGTCATTTGAGTTCAAAAAATCTATGAATGTTTAGCAAACTATATAACAATATTACTATCAGCTCTGAAGTCTTAACAAAATCCTCGCCTCTCCTTTCCTGCATGCGGGCTATCCCAATTCAGGCTGTAGCCTCGAAACACCTCGGTTGGTTATTCTTAAAGTTTTACGGACTCTTGTCTTAGATTTAGGACATGGAGGACCCCAGGGTGTCGTAAAGACAAACCGACAATACGTTCTAAAGTCTGGTGGCCCAGTATTGATCGTGAAGCTGAGCGGAGATGTAATGTGTGTCACGGATGTCAGTTAGTCTCACAAATGCCGTGTTCTGAGCCTATGAAAAGGACGGTGTTGCCGAAAGCAGCTTCACGAGACGTTGCTGCAGATTTGTTAGGTACATTGCCAGGGGGAGAATACTTGTTTGTTTTCGTTGACTATTATTGTAGATACTTCGAAGTTGACATTTTGAAGTCTGTTTTATCTAGGAATATCATAAACAGTCTAGATCGCATTTTTGCAATGCATGGGATTCCAGAGTCTACGAAGACTCAAGTTCTTGATGGCGTACCATAGCACCCTACATACGTCTATCGGAGTAAGTCCAGCTAAGCTTCTATTTGGAAGAGAAATTCGAACTAAAGTTCCTGTTTAAAACGAGAAGATCAACGAAGTGTTGAAGTTGTGGGGAAAGATGCCTTAATGAAAAAGAAAGGGAAATCTATGTTGATCGGAAAAGACAACCATCAGAAAGGCAAAGTGAAGAATAAAATTTGAAACGAGGTAACGGTTCAATCTGCAAGCAGACGGAGCAATAGAGCGGAGTAATTCAGCGCATGTGAAACGAAATAAACGTCATCCAACGAGAATAAGAAAGAGCATGTGAAAGAATATGATACGCCGCCCAACGAGGATGGAGCCTCGCCCATCGGGGATGGAGTTTCGTCTGAACGAGAACTTAATATGAACAGATCTTGAACAGACCTAGAAGAGACTGTCGACATCCAAAACGTTTTGAAGAATATTTATTATATAAGTAATTAGAATTAGAATTTGAGGAAATAGCTTTACACAATTAATTCTTTACTAGAAATTAAATATGCCAAAATAAAAACGTTAGAAAATATCTAGAACTATTATATTATTTAGAACTGTTAGAACTCTCATAATTTAAGGATAGGTTTTTATTAACTATTAGAATATGAACTATGGCACTGTTTAAATCGCCCCGATGCGCCTCGGTAACTTGGACTTGTTGACAATAACTTTGCCTTTGATTAATTTTCACTAATGGCAAATGCCAAATTTGCATTACAGGGATTTTTGGATTCAAGCTCATCATTAATATCGAGATTTTTAACTTCAAAAACATCATTAGCATCACAAATATCAGGCTGAAACGCATCAGTAACTCTGCATTGGTCGTTTGGATTTTGACTTTCAACAACAGACAGATTATAGGCTTTGCTAATGAACATGCAAGTCTTGAAGAATCTCTTTCATTTCCTAGTTCAGTTAATTTTTCTTGAAGAGCGATCATCACTTTATTTGTTTCTTTTCATAAAAAATATAAAATAAAAAATTTTAAATCTGTAAATTTCACTGCAACCAGAGAAGGCAAAGTCGGTCCCGTGGTCCACAAAAGACCTATTACCGAAGAACAACTTCAAAAGCTGTTTTTAACTGGTCGATCAGCTTGGCAATTATGACAGCTTGGTCCTATGTCACCTTCTACTTTGGCAGACGAGGAGGACAAAACCAGAGAAAATCCTCAAAGATACGCTTGTCCTTCGCCAAACAGCAAAAGGCCGAAAATATTATGAATTTTGGCGCGATCGTATCATGTCAACAAGAACCACCAAAGCGGCCTTAACGATGCTATCGATGAATCGGTAGGGCTATATCGCCCTTTGCGATATTTCGATTTTTAATTTTTAGCTCCCTTAAGGATCCTTAAGGATTCTTGAAATCATTCTCTACAGGTTTGGCTAAAAGCTCTTAAATTTCCATATTTAATTGCCATATATTTTTCCAAGTATCGCCTTTAATTGCCTTAAATGGCATTAATTAAACGTACATTTTTTCGTAAATCCGCTAAACTCTCCACAATACACATCATTTGAAGGCGAGTTAACTCGAATTATAACCCCAAAATATGGCTCACTTGCTGCTTTTTTGAAATAATTACACTGAAAATTGAGTAAGCATGGAGAATAAGGCTACTTAAAACAACAGCAGAGAGCAAAAACATGTGTGATAATACACTTTCTTTCTCACATGATTTTTTATTGATTTTTAGATGTGAATTATAAGGTGACCCTCCTCTCAATGTTGCTTTAAAATTGGCATGACCCACCCCCATTTATGACTTGAAAAATTGATGACCCACCCCCCCAATTTTCATAGCCAACCCCCACCTATACTTTATGACCAGTCCCTTAGCAAAATTGCACACACAACTATATCAGATGTCGAATGCCACGCAGCAGCACTGAACCCACGTAATATAAATGATTTATGGATTTTCAAACTTGATTAGCCTCCCAACCACCTTAAAGACGATTAACCTGAGGATACATCCTTGAAGATATAGTTATAGGTTGCTTCAATAAAATATAGAACAACGGTAACTCCGAAAATAAACATTTTAATAGATCGAGCTTTCGACTATGTTTTAGTCATCATCAGGAATGATGCAAGGTTACATTACATAGATATATATAGTGAAGATAAGAAGATTAAAAGTAATTTGATATATAGTTATATACAAGATTAGTTAAATATTATCAGTTCTTTCGATGCTTTTGTTCCATGATTTGCTTCAGATATTATACTATATCCTTCAATATTATATTTGCTTCAAGATTATACAATATCCTCAAGGATTTCTCTTAGGAAATTCAGTGTTCCTGCAGCGAACGTAGAGATCCTACAACGATTTAAAAGATCATTCAAGATCATTGGGATTTTATAGAATATCCTGAAATCAATCAAGAGTCCTTGAGGATTCAGCAAGGATCCTCAAGCATTTGGTAAGGGTCATTCAGGATTGTACCATATTCCAGAGGATTATATTTAGCTTCCTTAAGGATTCTTGAAATTATTTTCACCAGCTTTGGCTAAACGTTCAAAAACTTGCATATTTAATTGCCATAAATGGCATTAACTAAACGTCTCATATTTTCATGAATCCCCTATACTATATCGCAAAGGATTAATTCTTAGCATCCTTAAGAATTTCAAGGATTCTTGAAATGATTCTCTCCAGATTTGGCTGAAAGCTCTTAAACCTGCATGTTCTGTTGCCATATATTTTTTATAATTTCGGCATTAATTCCCTTAAATGGCGTTAATTAAACGTCTCATTTTCGTCATAAATCCCATAAACTCTTCTGAATACACATCATCTGAGCGCAAGTTAACTCGAAATATAACCCGGCGGTAGGGCTCATTTGATAAATATACTGAAAATTGAACAGGCTTAGACAATAAACCTATTTAAACCTAGGGTAGAGAGCAGAATCATGTCTGATAATACACCGTGTTGCCGAACAAACTTAATCTCGAATGATGTTCATTTAGATTTAGATGTAAATGAATGTATAGAAACTCCTGATGTTTGTCATCAAAATGCCAATTGTACGAATACTGAAGGAAATTATTCCTGTGAATGTCTGAGAGGTTTTGTTGGTGATGGCACACGTAACTGTTCTGGTGAGTTTAGAAAGAAAGGAAATATAAAAAAATTATCATGCAATGCATCTTCAAAACTGCAGAGACAACCATGTGAGATGTCGAATGCCATGCAGCGAAAATTATTTGCTTTCGTTCGTCCGTTGCGAAAGCTCAAACAAAATCGTGCAACTTTGAGTACGTTTCAAATTTCGGCAGGTAAAGTGTAAACTGACCCATCAAGCTTATTTTCTTCTCGCGACCCAAGCGTAAGCATAAAGTAGACAGAGGAAAGAACAAAAAAATTGCAATGAAGCGCAACGAAAGATTGGAAATACCGGTGATTGCAAGACCGTCCGAGCAAAAGACGAACAGAAGAAAACAAATTCAAAAGAACATTTGTGCTGCTTTATCTTGCTATGCTTTAGGAGTGAGAACCACTTAATATTTTCAATTCCATCAATAAGATCTTCGATGTTTCGAGCGAAGGCCCTTTGTCTGGAAGTTAGTAGATGTCTATGCAAGTTCTTGTTGAGATTTTCAGCGTTGCTATTACTTGCGTAGAACTTCGGTATGAGAATCGCTAAAATCTTGAGAATAGAAAGCTGCGTAAATTCGAAGTGGATCTAAACGAAAGAAGTGCCCTGAAGCTTCTAGGGGGGTATGGTGTAATGCACCCCTAAAAATTTTTAAATCTTGTCTCTTCGAAATGCCATTTGATGAATTTTGGAGGACGATTTTACTGAATATTGAGGGTCAGAAAACTACATATAAGGTGTTAATTTGTGATTGCTCACTAGTTTATCTTTTTGAACATATTTTAAACGATATACATCTTGTACATCTTTTTGGGGGAGAGAGCTATTCTGCCGCACGCAATTATATTACAGCGGGAGGGCTCGCCTTCCTCAAAACAACAAATATTTTACCACTGTATTTGTAGTACATCATTTCTAGTAGTCAATATTGGAAGTGTTGGGTCTATGCATTTTGATACACACCTCCTCTTGTTTTGCCATTTATATTCAAAGTTTCTTGCCCAAGTGAGGAAGTTGGTACACTTGAAGCGTATGGAATTTTCCTGTGGCCTGAAACTCCAGTTGGAGATCGTTCTACACTCGCTTGTCCTTACAATGACGAGTCCTTCGCGAGCCGTGAATGTTTGTATAAAAACCAAACAGATATGAAAGTGTTTGGGGTCCGATTGTGGTCACAGAATGCAAATTTCAGGACACACGAAGCAAAGTGTGAAATCAGTTCCGAGAAGTAGATCTACGTTTCCGCCAGATAAGTGAACTTTATCTAAGACTGGTTCGAGATGACGTTATTTGACACCGTTTCTGCACTACTACAAGGTTTGTTGACAGTATGAAGCAGAAGAGTTTTCTTGATGTGTTCTTCAACCGCAGATGCTAGTGTGATTCTGATGATTTCAGATGTTTCCGACCTTTTACTTCCCCCCGCGAGATTCATGGTTATGTGTGTTTTCGGTCCACTTAATCCTAACTTCTTTGCTGTTGTTTTTGAGAGGAGACTGGTATTGGACCCAGTGTCCAACATGACAAGGATGTCGAAAAATTATCCTTCCGAATTCTTGACTTTGACCTTTTGTATTGGTAGCAGCCCTGCTGCAGTTTTGATGGCATTCATGTGGTATTCATCTTGCCAATAGCTCATCCATCATCTTTCGTTTATCGGCGAACTCGACATCAAGAATCTCCATGCCCGACTTAATACACTTATAGGTTATTGGTTACAAAAACCTTTTCACAAAAACTTTTGCATTTTTTCCGCTCTGAACCGCTTGGTCATCCTTATCTTTGGGAATCTTAACGAATATTTATTCATCCAATGATTGAATTCTTTCTTCCATGTTGGATATGATCTACGACTACCATCCCAAGTTGGCACTGGCAATCTCTCGAGACCACTTCCGCCTGACTTTGAACCCTGCATAACTTCAGCCATCTTTGTGACAGCTGCGTCATTGCCTCTAGCGAATCAGACAGCTACTGTAGGAGGAGTATGTTGACTTTGCTTCTTTTGATAAGCAGCAATGCTTTAGCAATTATCAAATAGCTATTTTTCAAACTTCCACCAACATTTTGATTTACCTATACCAATTGATCATCTTCAGATACATTATCACCTACAATTTTGTCAGCTATTATTTCTTGTTGTTTCTTAATATTTCTATATTTTGTTTCAATTATCTTAAACGTACTTTCCAATCTATCTAATTGAGGCTCTATACTATAAATTTCTTCAAATTCCTCAAATAGTTCCTTTATACTTTGAATTGCATTGTCTCTTTTTTCAATAAGCGTCTTGAGATCAACAGTTTTTTTGACCGATGTAATTTAATTGCAGTTTCCGTATATTTAATGAGCCTCGTTTTCGTACAACGCGCCGTCCACGCTATACGGCCATATTTGTTCTCAAATATTTCCTATTTTGTACTTCTTTTTGTAAACAATATAGAATTTTCTGAACTTTCTACAACTCTTGCGCTTCGGGGTCTTTCACAGGACGGCCTGTCGCTGTTTAGTTGCTGTCGGTTGTCCTTCAAAGCTTTGTTTTTGTCGCGAAAGTTTTCCCGATTTTTGCAAGCTGGCTTTCCTCGTTTAGTTAACGAAATTTTTTACTGTTTCGCACCCTCGTCTTGGAGTGCTACTTATTTTGGACGTTGCCACGGACGTAGACCACACTTGTTTTACACTCGCTGTATTCTTTTGATAATATATATTTAATACAAATACAAACACGAAGAGTCAACTATAAACAAAATACATTACATTACTGTGAAGTGAATTTAACTAGGAATTTCAAAAGATAAAACTACCGATCGAGAATACGACTTACAATTTTCGTGAGCCTGTCCGGTTGCTTTATAAGTCATTTGAGTTCAAAAAATCTATGAATGTTTAGCAAACTATATAACAATATTACTATCAGCTCTGAAGTCTTAACAAAATCCTCGCCTCTCCTTTCCTGCATGCGGGCTATCCCAATTCAGGCTGTAGCCTCGAAACACCTCGGTTGGTTATTCTTAAAGTTTTACGGACTCTTGTCTTAGATTTAGGACATGGAGGACCCCAGGGTGTCGTAAAGACAAACCGACAATACGTTCTAAAGTCTGGTGGCCCAGTATTGATCGTGAAGCTGAGCGGAGATGTAATGTGTGTCACGGATGTCAGTTAGTCTCACAAATGCCGTGTTCTGAGCCTATGAAAAGGACGGTGTTGCCGAAAGCAGCTTCACGAGACGTTGCTGCAGATTTGTTAGGTACATTGCCAGGGGGAGAATACTTGTTTGTTTTCGTTGACTATTATTGTAGATACTTCGAAGTTGACATTTTGAAGTCTGTTTTATCTAGGAATATCATAAACAGTCTAGATCGCATTTTTGCAATGCATGGGATTCCAGAGTCTACGAAGACTCAAGTTCTTGATGGCGTACCATAGCACCCTACATACGTCTATCGGAGTAAGTCCAGCTAAGCTTCTATTTGGAAGAGAAATTCGAACTAAAGTTCCTGTTTAAAACGAGAAGATCAACGAAGTGTTGAAGTTGTGGGGAAAGATGCCTTAATGAAAAAGAAAGGGAAATCTATGTTGATCGGAAAAGACAACCATCAGAAAGGCAAAGTGAAGAATAAAATTTGAAACGAGGTAACGGTTCAATCTGCAAGCAGACGGAGCAATAGAGCGGAGTAATTCAGCGCATGTGAAACGAAATAAACGTCATCCAACGAGAATAAGAAAGAGCGTGTGAAAGAATATGATACGCCGCCCAACGAGGATGGAGCCTCGCCCATCGGGGATGGAGTTTCGTCTGAACGAGAACTTAATATGAACAGATCTTGAACAGACCTAGAAGAGACTGTCGACATCCAAAACGTTTTGAAGAATATTTATTATATAAGTAATTAGAATTAGAATTTGAGGAAATAGCTTTACACAATTAATTCTTTACTAGAAATTAAATATGCCAAAATAAAAACGTTAGAAAATATCTAGAACTATTATATTATTTAGAACTGTTAGAACTCTCATAATTTAAGGATAGGTTTTTATTAACTATTAGAATATGAACTATGGCACTGTTTAAATCGCCCCGATGCGCCTCGGTAACTTGGACTTGTTGACAATAACTTTGCCTTTGATTAATTTTCACTAATGACAAATGCCAAATTTGCATTACAGGGATTTTTGGATTCAAGCTCATCATTAATATCGAGATTTTTAACTTCAAAAACATCATTAGCATCACAAATATCAGGCTGAAACGCATCAGTAACTCTGCATTGGTCGTTTGGATTTTGACCTTCAACAACAGACAGATTATAGGCTTTGCTAATGAACATGCAAGTCTTGAAGAATCTCTTTCATTTCCTACTTCAGTTAATTTTTCTTGAAGAGCGATCATCACTTTATTTGTTTCTTTTCATAAAAAATAAAAAATAAAAAATTTTAAATCTGTAAATTTCACTGCAACCAGAGAAGGCAAAGTCGGTCCCGTGGTCCACAAAAGACCTATTACCGAAGAACAACTTCAAAAGCTGTTTTAAACTGGTCGATCAGCTTGGCAATTATGACAGCTTGGTCCTATGTCACCTTCTACTTTGGCAGACGAGGAGGACAAAACCAGAGAAAATCCTCAAAGATACGCTTGTCCTTCGCCAAACAGCAAAAGGCCGAAAATATTATGAATTTTGGCGCGATCGTATCATGTCAACAAGAACCACCAAAGCGGCCTTAACGATGCTATCGATGAATCGGATGGCAAGATGTTTGAAGTTGTGGATTCGCGACGATGCCCGGTGGAAACCCTGGAAAATTACCTAAGTCATCTAAATCCTCAGCATGATGCTCTATTCCAGCGTCCACGGAAATCTCAGCTAAATTCCGGCAAACCGAAAAGGAAGTTTGGTTTCCAACAGTTGGCGAATGCACTTTATCAAACATGATGAAAAACATGTCTCGGGCAGCCGACTTAACCCCGCATTTTACAAACCACCGTGTTCGGGCTACATCAGTCACAGTTCTTGCAGACAACAACGTAGAAGCAAGGTATTTTGAAGAAATAACCGGTCATAAATCTGATAGTTCAGTCGAGTCGTATAATGTAAGTGCTTAGAATATTTAAAATTCCTACAGAGAACATAGAGATTATTCACGATTATAAAATATCATTCAAGATCATTGGGATTTTATAGATTATTCTGAAATCGATCGATAATCCTTGAGGATTCAGCAAGGATCCTCAACCATCTGGTAAGGTCCTTCAGGGTTGTACTATATCGCCCTTTGCGATATTTCGATTTTTAATTTTTAGCTCCCTTAAGGATCCTTAAGGATTCTTGAAATCATTCTCTACAGGTTTGGCTAAAAGCTCTTAAATTTCCATATTTAATTGCCATATATTTTTCCAAGTATCGCCTTTAATTGCCTTAAATGGCATTAATTAAACGTATCATTTTTTCGTAAATCCGCTAAACTCTCCACAATACACATCATTTGAAGGCGAGTTAACTCGAATTATAACCCCAAAATATGGCTCACTTGCTGCTTTTTTGAAATAACTACACTGAAAATTGAGTAAGCATGGAGAATAAGGCTACTTAAAACAACAGCAGAGAGCAAAAACATGTGTGATAATACACTTTCTTTCTCACCTGATTTTTTATTGATTTTTAGATGTGAATTATAAGGTGACCCTCCTCTCAATGTTGCTTTAAAATTGGCATGACCCACCCCCATTTATGACTTGAAAAATTGATGACCCACCCCCCAATTTTCATAGCCAACCCCCACCAATACTTTATGACCAGTCCCTTAGCAAAATTGCACACACAACTATATCAGATGTCGAATGCCACGCAGCAGCACTGAACCCACGTAATATAAATGATTTATGGATTTTCAAACTTGATTAGCCTCCCAACCATCTTAAAGACGATTAACCTGAGGATACATCCTTGAAGATATAGTTATAGGTTGCTTCAATAAAATATAGAACAACGGTAACTCCGAAAATAAAAATTTTAATAGATCGAGCTTTCGACTATGTTTTAGTCATCATCAGGAATGATGCAAGGTTACATTACATAGATATATATAGTGAAGATAAGAAGATTAAAAGTAATTTGATATATAGTTATATACAAGATTAGTTAAATATTATCAGTTCTTTCGATGCTTTTGTTCCATGATTTGCTTCAGAGATTATACTATATCCTTCAATATTATATTTGCTTCAAGATTATACAATATCCTCAAGGATTTCTCTTAGGAAATTCAGTGTTCCTGCAGCGAACGTAGAGATCCTACAACGATTTAAAAGATCATTCAAGATCATTGGGATTTTATAGAATATCCTGAAATCAATCAAGAATCCTTGAGGATTCAGCAAGGATCCTCAAGCATTTGGTAAGGGTCATTCAGGATTGTACCATATTCCAGAGGAGTATATTTAGCTTCCTTAAGGATTCTTGAAATTATTTTCACCAGCTTTGGCTAAACGCTCAAAAACTTGCATATTTAATTGCCATAAATGGCATTAACTAAACGTCTCATATTTTCATGAATCCCCTATACTATATCGCAAAGGATTAATTCTTAGCATCCTTAAGAATTTCAAGGATTCTTGAAATGATTCTCTCCAGATTTGGCTGAAAGCTCTTAAACCTGCATGTTCTGTCGCCATATATTTTTTATAATTTCGGCATTAATTCCCTTAAATGGCGTTAATAAACATCTCATTTTCTTCATAAATCCCATAAACTCTTCTGAATACACATCATCTGAGCGCAAGTTAACTCGAAATATAACCCGGCAGTAGGGCTCATTTGATAAATATACTGAAAATTGAACAGGCTTAGACATTAAGCCTATTTAAACCTAGGGTAGAGAGCAGAATCATGTCTGATAATACACCGTGTTGCCGAACAAACTTAATCTCGCATGATGTTCATTTAGATTTAGATGTGAATGAATGTATAGAAACTCCTGATGTTTGTCATCAAAATGCCAATTGTACGAATACTGAAGGAAATTATTCCTGTGAATGTCTGAGAGGTTTTGTTGGTGATGGCACACGTAACTGTTCTGGTGAGTTTAGAAAGAAATGAAATATAAAAAATTTATCATGCAATGCATCTTCAAAACTGCAGAGACAACCATGTGAGATGTCGAATGCCATGCAGCGAAAATTATTTGCTTTCGTTCGTCTGTTGCGAAAGCTCAAACAAAATCGTGCAACTTTGAGTACGTTTCAAATTTCGGCAGGTAAAGTGTAAACTGACCCATCAAGCTTATTTTCTTCTCGCGACCCAAGCGTAAGCATAAAGTAGACAGAGGAAAGAACAAAAAAATTGCAATGAAGCGCAACGAAAGATTGGAAATACCGGTGATTGCAAGACCGTCCGAGCAAAAGGCGAACAGAAGAAAACAAATTCAAAAGAACATTTGTGCTGCTTTGTCTTGCTATGCTTTAGGAGTGAGAACCACTTAATATTTTCAATTCCATCAATAAGATCTTCGATGTTTCGAGCGAAGGCCCTTTGTCTGGAAGTTAGTAGATGTCTATGCAAGTTCTTGTTGAGATTTTCAGCGTTGCTATTACTTGCGTAGAACTTCGGTATGAGAATCGCTAAAATCTTGAGAATAGAAATCTGCGTAAATTCGAAGTGGATCTAAACGAAAGAAGTGCCCTGAAGCTTCTAGGGGGGTATGGTGTAATGCACCCCTAAAAATTTTTAAATCTTGTCTCTTCGAAATGCCATTTGATGAATTTTGGAGGACGATTTTACTGAATATTGAGGGTCAGAAAACTACATATAAGGTGTTAATTTGTGATTGCTCACTAGTTTATCTTTTTGAACATATTTTAAACGATATACATCTTGTACATCTTTTTGGGGGAGAGAGCTATTCTGCCGCACGCATTTATATTACAGCGGGAGGGCTCGCCTTCCTCAAATCAACAAATATTTTACCACTGTATTTGTAGTACATCATTTCTAGTAGTCAATATTGGAAGTGTTGGGTCTATGCATTTTGATACACACCTCCTCTTGTTTTGCCATTTATATTCAAAGTTTCTTGCCCAAGTGAGAAGTTGGTACACTTGAAGCGTATGGAATTTTCCTGTGGCCTGAAACTCCAGTTGGAGATCGTTCTACACTCGCTTGTCCTTACAATTACGAGTCCTTCGCGAGCCGTGAATGTTTGTATAAAAACCAAACAGATAGTGAAAGTGTTTGGGGTCCGATTGTGGTCACAGAATGCAAATTTCAGGACACACGCAGCAAAGATATTTTTCTATTGGTGCAGGTAATTTAACTTTTGCATAAGCAGCTTTAATTCAGAAAGGGATTTTGAGCACCATCCAGCAAAATTGAGATTGGAGGTCCCTTTATAAATATTTTCGGTTATTTGGACATTTGGTCAAGAGACCCCAAATATATTTCCAGAAATCAACTTAAACGTTCGTGCCTCGCCAGTAATCAGATCAGCAATGAGAAAATATATGCCCAAACTTAATCGCGGCGGTAGTAATTATGCAGGCCGTTCAGCTCTATTTTTCATGGGTCGAACTAATTAGTATGCCAGACATTGGCTGACAATTATTTCGGTATCTTATTTCATATTCACATTTTGAAGCACTGCACTCATCAGAGCATACATGATGAGAAGGAGTCATTAGCTATTCAGCTACAGTAGATAGGAGGAGATCGCAAGAGTATAAAAGGGGAGCAAAAATGTCGAGTGATCACGGCACAATTGGTTACATTAACGACAGCGCAACTAAAGGAGTGGCGTGATTAATGTTCAAAAGGTATCAATACTGGTCGCACGACTATTCGCCAACGCCAGTATAACAATAAATTTCGCTTGACCATTTCAAAATTTCAATGCATGGGTAACGCTGGGCATGTTTTGGAAAACAGAGTGTGAGGAATTGATATTTTGATGATGTGATACAACACATGAAATCAGCCGCGGTGTCGTTTCAAAATCTATAGCTGTGAGCACTGTGAAAATTTCGCTACGAATTCTGACGAAAAGCGTTAGAAAGCATACAAACAAATATTACCCTAGTTTGTTGGTCTTCCACGCGCAGTCTGTCAGGTTTGCAGGCTGCCCATTTTGGAGGATATTCATTGTAATAATCTTCCTGATAATCCCCGTCTCGCTGCAATCCGCGACAAATTACCACCCTAGAATAGTTAGGCCGGGGATCGAACTAAGCTAGATGGATATCAAGTGCATTAAATACTCGGGTGTTACTTGAGTCTTGAACGTCGTTGAATCCGCAAAGTTAATAATTTAGGAACTCTATGATTATTGCAGAAATAAGTTAATATCAGCAACGTGGTGAAGATCACCCAAGAAGTGAAAAATTTGTCTATTGTTAATCCAAACAAGACTCTTCAAGCTGGGGATATTAACAATATCGCTACTGTATTAGAGAAAATTGTCGAACTGAAACAGAAAACTAACGAGGTTGGTTATATGATAAACATTTATTGATACAAAAGCATAGTCAATAACTCATGATTATAAAATATTACGATATAATTATATAAGTCATCAAATACAGTGCAACAGAATGTATATGACCGTAGTTCCGAGGAATTTTAAATATTTTCCAGAAGAAAATGATTAAATCTAAATCTAAATTTCATGCTATCTTTTTTATATATTTTTGCTATGGTACTCAGGTTTGAGGTTTGGGGTTTGGGGGGGGGGAGAGATTTGAGCACATAGGTGCATTTCGCATCTACTGTTCTGTAATTAAGATTTCGCCACCTGCAAATTCGCATGGCAGTTGTAGTTCCAACGAAGAACGTCGGTGAAACGCACCCTCATTAACCACAATAAATTTTAATATATATATAGAACAATATCCAACAAATACAAAGTCAAAGATGATATTATTCCCATACCGATTCGCAAGTGTTTATATGCCGTGGTTTCTAAACAATAAATATACAAAATATCTGTAACTATCTGAATTAATAACTAGACAAATTCATAAATCAATGAAAACAAGTACCTGACTGTTAGTCTTCCTGGCTACTGCAAATTTTAAACTTTAAATATAACTAATAAATGAATAATCAAATGTACTTCCCATTCGTCTCAAAACATGTGTTCCTAATTATCCTATCGCGGGCTAACCCCCGGAAATTCGGGCGAATTAGATCCTACACCGGCCCCTATCGCTTCACGCGATAACGCAACGAGTATCTAGATAACATTAAACGTCAACATAATATGAACTTAGTCAACTAAGATAGTTCGAAGTATTCAATGATCACCGTCTATCTCTGCTTCCTCTAACAAACACAGCTTTCGAACATCTGTCTTCAATTTCCCGCTTCTGGTTCTAATAATAACTTGACGAACCGTTCCTTGCTCATCGGGAAAAACTTCTTCGATAACCGTCATCGGCCACCGTCCGCGCTGACATTCACATATCAACCAACAACACGAGATCCTTTACTTGGACATTTCTTCTTCGCTTCCGCCATTTCTGAACTTCGTTAGTCGAAATGAGCATCTCGACAGCATCTCCGAAAGTTCTTGGATAAACTGAATAGCTGCTTGGGTATCGGCGACGGACTTCAAAGAGTCGTCAACGTAGAAGTTCTTACGTATCGTCTCGATCGTCTCCGGATTGAAGTCGTCCTCAAATTCTTCGGCAACCTTTGTCAAGCAGAAACCCGCGCAACTCGGTGAAGATGTTGCCCCAAACAGGTGGACCAGCATTTGGTATCTTCCGTCGGTTTATCGTAGTCCCCATCCTCAAACCAAAGGAACCTCAGAAGGTCAGAACATTGCCTCAAACTTGGCAGAATATTGCCTCAATATCGGCCAAAAACGCGACGGGATATTCGCGAAATGCCTATGGGTTTATTCGTCATGTCGGGACCCTGGAGTAGTTGTTTGTTCAGCGATACACCTTCAAACTTGGCGGCGCAATCAAATACAATTCTCGGTTTTGCTGGCTTCTGAGGGTGCAGAATCGGATGATGTGGTAGGTACCACACATCGTTGCTTTCTAGCCTCACTTCGTTAGGGTGGATTTGCTCGATCTTGCGTGCATACCCTTTGCTCACGTAATCATCAATTCCTTTCGATTCTTGTATTTGCCATACAGATTAGAATATTTCTTTTGTCTCGTCTTGAGCGAACTTAACCTTTTTTCTGCTAGAATCTTCTTTCGGCTTTTCACGCAATGGCAAATCCAGCTGATAATGATTGTTCACAACACTGAGCGATCTTTCCATGATGGTCAGAGCTTTCTTTTCTTCCAACGACGTCTTTGCATCTTGACCATATGCCGACTCACTAAAATCCATTTCGAACATCCTTGTTACTTTCTCGCTTAGGATATCGTCCTCGCTCTGAATAAAAAAGGAACTTACTTCGTTCTCTGAAGCACTCCCCATTGGATCCGCGACCGACTAACCAAGAGGGGTTCTGATAGCATATAGCTCTTTCTTACGACCACGACGCTCTTCCAATTTCCAATGAGCCTCAGGGACATCCGTAGAAATTAGAATGGTTACTTCCGTATCATCCAACTCAGTAATAGAAATTCCGTCAAAGTGACGCCACTTAGCAATGTCTCTTGCTCTGGATAATTTCCGACAAAACCTTAATACAAACGAGCATGGGGATTTTCGAGACAATTCTTTTGACCTAAGCCTTGAACATATAAGAAGTGAGAGCATGAAATCTATCGGCAGTCCTTTTGAATTCGGAATTCGACTCAGTGAGCAGACTCTCTTTCACGAGAGTTGTATTGGATCCTACGTCCCTTATTGCGTAAGTAAGCTTCTCACAGCCATTATCTTTCCCAAACACCTTAACAGGAATTACTCTCAAGCACACTCGGTTATTGACAGTTCCAGTGGCACCGCAGTGACCAGTTTGAACACTTTGGTTCGGAGCAGCGGATGTGTCTGGTTTCGTTTCTTCATTAGGCTTTTCCGGCGATTCTTTCTTCCCTTCCTTGGCAGGCTCTACCGGATGAAGCATTGGATGATGGCCTCCCACATCCTGGAACAAAACAGCCACGACCCTTCTTACAATTACTGGCAAAATGTACTTTAGAAAGACATAGGTTACACAGTTCATTCTTGCTTACAATGCTCTTGCGCTCTCCATACGATTTTCCTTGAAACTTAAAACATTTTTCGATAGTGTTTCGCAAAATAGACATTTTGGTCTTGCTGTCAGATTTCCATGTTGCGAATGATCTCCAGAATGTCCTTTTATTTCCATGTCTTAACCTCGCGATAGGAAAGCAGACACATTTCTGTTGCGCAATCGAGACCTCTTGCTATTTTCCTTTTCATTGTTGGATCTCGCACTTATCAGTCGACCTAATTCAGTGTTGGCAAGCTTTGCCTTCTTAACAACAAACTTAGTCAATTGCGCAAAGTCTGATTCTTGATTTCGGTCTCTTGAGTTTTGTGCCTCCTTGGCCCACCCCAACGAAGATGTCTTGGAAGACGCAGGACTACAGCGCTCATGTTACTTCTAGAATTCTTGTCAGCTTGATAAGCAAGTTTGTTCAAGTTCATCTCGCAATTTTTCATGTCTGGAGCAAGATGCATCAACCTTTCATTCTCGTTATCTTTTATTGCACTTCCTCCCGTAATTATATCGATGTGGGATGCTGCCAGCATGTGCGTCTGACAAACATTTCATGTAGGATCGGCTTAGCTTTATTATAGCCTTCTTCTGCGGGCAATATCACCGTACCACCGGACCTATAGCATCCTTCGCCTTTCCACGGCATAGTTGGATCAGGAAATTTCATCTGGCGTTAGGGGTTGGCTCAATATCTTCTACTTTAGTTTTAAAGTTCTCCATAAAACTCGGGTAGGTCAACGGATTACCATCAAAGGTCATGTACTCTTTTCTCCTCGAAACCTTTACTTATGGTAGTCTCAATAGTGCTTGCCATCAGGTTGAGGGCTTGTTTTTGGTGCTCAAGGATTTGCTGGGTAGTAAGGGTTGGTTCTTGAAATGGTACACTGTTAGAGAAATGAGCCCACAAATCTTGAGGGTTATGTTGACGTCTGACGTGTTGTGGAACAAACAGTGGACGTTGACGCTCTCGTAGATCAAATGGGCGCCCCATTTGTGGGCTTGGTTCAATAGTAGGTGATCACCCTGGTGTTATCTTCTTGCATATTCCGAATTATGCTGAGGGGGTGCGGAACTGGTTGCATTCTTCTTAGATGTGGTTGAATCGCATCAATTTGGGTAGTTTGAGGTAATTGTGCTGGTATAAATTAGGGGTTTCTAAACTTGGTTGATTAACTACCGTGGCTCCTGAAATGACGGCATCATTTCTTCTTGAAAGTTAGACATTATTATCATGCATACCACTAGTAACTACGCGATGATCAACTTGGTCATTCAACCTATCTGAATCTTCATCCCCTTGATTTGACCTTAAATCTAGATTTTCCTCATCTCTTTGTAGCTGTTCGTGCAATTGTGCTTGTGCTAATCTAACTTCTAGTTCATACATTTTGCAGCAGTAGAATCTGCTCCAAGAGTGACCCTACCAAACAGCACAGGCTTTCCACAACCCATGCATAAGCTTAGTGTGTGCTTCCTGACAGTTGAGGTACTAAGCGTTCCTATCTTGTCATAAGTTACTAATGTGTGTGCATTTTTATAGATTTTTGAAGATTTCCTCACCACAATAGACAATCTACTGGATGCCAGAATAGAGGATGTCTTACAAAGTCAACATAACGACAACTCTTCTTCAAGGTAGATAACTCGATCAAACAATCGATCACGCAGATAACCTAGCATTTCTTGCTTTTGACTCTGCCATATTATGGTTTATAATTTACCCTTTTCCATTGACGGAACTATCGTTCTCATTTCAATAATGATGTTTCAACGAAGTCAAAATTGTAGCTTTTACTTCAATGGTTCTGGCATTTTGTCATAGGATGTTTTCTTCTGATATAAATTATCCATTTATTGATTGAATAATTGTATAGCCAATTTCTTTAAGAAGCGTCTTCATTTCTACATCCGATGTACAGGGGATCGAAAACTATTCAAGCGAAGGTGAATAGTATGTCTCAAATAATAGAATCTAATATTTATTTTCTCAGGGGCTCAAGCTTAATGAACGCTTTTCTTTTATCGTGTAAAAATGTTTTGTACATAACAGAAAGTTACTATAAATGTTTCACATTTGGGGGCTGTTGGGTTAAACTTGATCATTGAAATATGTCAGTTAGTACTTTTAATGCAGAGGAGGGCAATGACTGACTCCCCTGGAATTTTATTAGTATTATTATGCAGTACTTTAAAGTGACACGTTTTGCGAAATCAAGTAATCAACTATGGTCCATCTGCATTCACACGGGTAAATATATTAAGTAATGGAAGTATTAACCGTGGTTAACTTTGACATGCTGCAATTAAGTGAAGTTTTTAAGAGTGTATGCTATTAATTTAACACATGTTTGTTGATATATAACGACTCCCAAGTCTATTAAAGTAAATTTAAAGTAAATTATTTAATCTAGCTTAATCGAAACACTTCAATTGCGCTTTAGAGTGAGCCGCTTATATATGTTCTTTTTCATTATATTATGTATGTACGAAATATTTTTTCTCACGATATAAGAAAAGTCCGCCGTCCACAATCCGCCTTTTATGCACCCCCTGGCAATTCTTCAAATCCTATGAAAACTGAGAGGACTATAAGATTTACATATGAAAGACGACTGCACCTACTACTGTACCTTCTCAATCTGTGACTTCCAATGGGAAGCACTTCACAATGCAGGTAGCCGTATATGGACACAATGGAAATCGCAAACATTCGGCATATTCGCGCCGCTCATTAGGATTGTTTAATGATATATGATATTTTTACAGGATTGTTGAAGCCTTAGATCACCTCGCAGAAACATTAGTCATCGGTTCCGAAGGCAAATTGGAAAAAGTTAAAAGACATTACGCTATCAATGTACAGGCTGTACAAACACAAAATTTTAGCGGACTAACATTTTCTGAGATTGTTAGGACACCCGAAGAATCTTCTTTGAGGAGAAATAGCATTTCAACTAATTTTAATAACGGCGTTCCACCCACTTCATCTTCTTCGCTCATTATTCCACGAACAATATTTAACGAATCAACCGTAACGAACAGTTCCAGAAACCAGACGGTCATCTTTATACTTTATAAGGAAACAAAATTCTTCAGGGTATCCTTGGCGGATACCAACAGGTCGTATAGCCGCTTGAATAGTTTTGTAATTTCTGGAAGCATTAAGGGATTATCAGTTGCAAATTTGAAAGTACCAGTTAAAATCGCTTTACAGAATATCTCTCGAGGAGACACGAACAGTACTTTGTGTTCTTACTGGAACTTTAGCCTAGGGAATTGGTCACAAGAAGGTTGTAGGTTTGAACGCGTTCGTAATGATGGCAGAGTCCTTTGTAGCTGTGATCATCTTACCAACTTTGCAATGTTGATGGTAAGTTTACTATGAGTACAACTGTATTCACATAACCAAGCATCCGAGCTTGGTCAATTCAATATTGCGACGGGTTATCTGTCAAGACGCATCGTTTGTTTTTACGGATCATCCGCCTAGTGTAAACTATCCAGACGAGCTAGCGAGAATAACTCGCTCTTGACTAGCTAGCGTCCTGAAAACAAGCTATACCAAATTGCTCTGGCTGTAAAAACCCGCAGTTAAACCACAGGTAAACGTTTAAAAGCGTGCGAAATATTTAGCCAAAGAAATGTGCATTTATTGACATTGCATTAATTAGCAACAAATCAAAGTGGAACTTGAATGTGACTGGTTGAGCTAAAACCTGAAAAATTCTCCACAGAAACAATTTAGTTTCGAGTGAAAATTATTGATTTATTGAAAATTATTCGAGTGATTGAATAGTTGTTCCCGGGCAGACGTAATTGAATGTCGCAGAGCTTGAGGCGGGTTTGCGGTTGAAAAATGGAAAATTGAATTGCAGAGCAATTAAAAGACAATCATTAAGGCATTTGCGCGTAAGTTTCTGCACGCAACGTTTTCATTCACCGCGGAAAGTGCGGTCATTAGTTTGTGGGGTAAAAATAGTTATTATACTTCTGTTTAGGATATCAGTCCAGCTGTGACCACTGCACATGACAGAATACTTAGTGTAATTAGTTACGTTGGATGCGCGCTTTCATTGGTTGGACTTACCTTGACAATAATTACGATACTAATATTAAGGTAAATAACAAAGAATATATATAATGTGATCTGGTGGCACAGTGTTTGTTGTTTCCTCTATCTCTCAAACCAAAGTGAGGACCCTGTACCCCGTAATATTCCTAGTAGTGCAATTTTAACACAACTTTTCACTTACATACACATAAAAATGTGCAAGAAAACAAGAAACCAGGTGTGAAGGTGTTTTATGTGGCTAAAACCGTCGCGCTTGAGGCGGTTTTGCGGTTTCGGAAACGGGGATCTTGCCTTGGCGGTACGGCATGTCCCGTTTCCATATAAAAGAGGAACGCGATAAATATTTGAGAAATATATACATTGCCAGATCCCGATCATCGTTCCATCCCGGCAAACATTCCTTCCCGCCTCTCATATAAACAGATTCTAAAAGAAGAGATTATAATCCGAACTGTGCATATTGGGGAAATCGTACCCGCGTACAGTAGCAAAGGTGTCTTGCAGTAACCAAGTATGATAATGCTCGTCTATTCTATGGCTATGTGTAAACACTTGGAGTGCGAAGAAAGGTATAAGAATGACCGTCCTTTAAAACTTTCACTTCTCACTTGCCATTAGATTCACAATCTTTGCCTTTTTTTACTATTTAGAGAACTCCGAACCAAAATTCCAAGCCAAATCTTGTTGAACTTCTGCATTGCTTTGTCATTAACGTTAATTGTATTCTTGGCTGCTGCTGAGAAGTCAAATACGTCATCATTAACCGGGTGTAGGACAGCAGCAATCGCCTTACATTACTTCTTGTTAGCAGCATTCTTGTGGATGGCGGTAGAAGCGTTCAATATGTATCTGGCATTTGTCAAAGTGTTTCCTCATTCGTCCCCTTCCAAGTTTATGCTGAAGTGCAGTCTATTTGCCTGGGGTAAGATTGTCAAATACGTAATAATTACATCAACTAACCAACTACATCAACTAATTGATGAACCAACCAGAATAAATGAAACGTCTAAAACTCTAATTGACGTTGTAATAACAAACAAGCCCGAAAACTATTCAAAATCTGGAGTTACACACATTGGACTAAGTGATCATAATTTGTTCTACACTTGTCGAAAAATAAATGTGCAAAAGTAAACATAAATTAGTCGTTACACGTTCTCTAAAAAATTATAACAGTCATAAATTCAGTGAAGATTTAAAAAATATATTTGAAGATTATGATCTAGATAAATCCGACCTAAATGAAATGTGGGAATCTTGGAAAGGTATTTTTAATATGGTCCTTGAAAAACATGCACCAATTAGACTACGCAAAGTCGGGAGTGAGTATGCGCCCTGGCTAACAAGTAGTTAAAAAGAGCATTTGCCACCGCGATTATTTAAAAAGAATGGCCGTAAAACACAATTCTTCATATTATCACGAAGCATTTAGGAGACAAAGAAACAAAATCTGAATATTATCGGAATAAAATAATAATTCTAAGAACAAACTTAGAGAAATGTGGGGCTGTATAAATCAGTTGATTGGGAAAAAATCGAAAACAACTGATATATTAACCATAGATAATAACGGTACACCTGGTCATAATCAGGAAGAGATTTTCAATTTATTTAATGAATATTTCTCTGAAATTGCAGAAACACTCTCAGGTGAAATTCCCCCTACAGATATCAGTTTTTCTGATTGAATAGAAAGCAACGACGGTACATTTGAATTTCCGAAATTATTGAGGAAGAAGTATTAGCTGAGTTAAAAAATCCAAAAGCTAGCAAGAGTCTTGGACCAGATAATATATCTCCAAAATATCTCAGTGACACTTGCTTTGTTATTGTACCAACATTGACGATTATTTTTAACCAGTCACTTAAAAGGGAATATTTACAGATGAATGGTCACTTGCTAGAGTGTCTCCAATCTTTAAAGTGGGCATAAAAACTGAACTTGGCAATTATAGACCTATATCTGTTTTATCTGTTTTATCTGCTGTTTCTAAAGTATTTGAGAAAATAGCATGTAAACAAATTATGAAATATGTAGACGATAATAATCTCTTTACTAAATGCCAATCATACAGGATTTAGAAAAGGGTAATCCACATCAACGTCTCTATTAAGCGTCACAAGTGAATGGTTATGCAACTTTAATAAATGCCTTATAAATGGCGTATTATTTCTTGACTTAAAAAAGGCTTTTGATATACTTATTGGGAAATTAAAACATTATGGTTTTCAAGAACAGTCATTAAAGTGATTTGAGTCCTATTTAAAGGAAAGGAAACAATTTTGTAAAATTAATCAAAGTCTGTCATCAATCAGGAACGTTCGGCGTGGTATACCTCAAGGATCGAATCTCGGTCCACTCCTATTTCTGATTTATATTAATGATTTACCAAAATGTCTTGATGAATTTGTACCAAGCGTTTTTGCTGATGATACAAATTTTTCAGTGAACGCAACTTCTGTTGATCAAATTAGTGTAAAATAGATGGTTATAGTCTGGCGGTTAAGTGTAAGAATTGTTCATTTTGTGATAAAAGCACCATATTTGCAGGAAGTATAGACTTTGATATGACAATAACTTTTAGATATGGAGGCATCTGAAAAATTAAAGTCGCCGACGTAAAATTTGGGTTCTTTTTCATTTTCCTCATTAAACTCCTATACTTGTAAAACCGTGAAATTCCAAGTTCATTTAAAGCAATAATGACTTACATCATTGGAAAGCTTGCAAAAAACTATATATAGGTCACTTAAGCGGTTACCTTTATTTTCCCAACCGATTTCGAGTTATTGCTGTTCCAAAATGGAAAAAATGCCACGAAATCGCGCGAAAAGCCTGGGTACTAGCTTGAATATGCGTATTTAACAGCTTGTAACTCAAGAAGGATATGAAAAATCATGGTAACCACTTACATGTCTTGATATAACTTTTTGTAAGCTTTCTGATTCTGTAATCACTTTTGCTATAAGTGAACTTGCAATTTTATATTTTTTAACAATATAGGAGTTTAATGAGGAAAATGAAAAAGAACCCAAATTTTAGGCCGGCGACTTTAATTTTTCAGATGCCTCCATATCTAAAAGTTATTGTCATATCAAAGTCTATACTTCCTGCAAATATGGTGCTTTAATCACAAAATGAACAATTCCAGCTAAATTTCGCTCTTAACCGCCTCACTATTAATGGTAAACAAACTGACACCAAATACAACAAAAACTGAATTCATGATAATTGGATCCAATCATGTCCTTGCAAAAATCCAAACGGATCTAATTGTTACAATTGGGAATAATAATAAAGAACGCGTTTCCAACACAAAAAGTTTGGGAGTCATTATAGATGATAAGCTTGATTGGAAAGAACATATGCTTAGCATTAGTAAAAAAGTTTCAAAGGGTATAGGAATGCTACGATTTTATAAGTCTTTTGTTTCGAAAGATACTTTGGAAATGATCTATAATGCGCTTATTCTACCTCATTTTGACTATCGCTCTCTCGTTTGGAGTAACTGTCCAGAAACATTGAAATCAAATTTACAAAAAATCCAAAACACGGCTGCAAGGGTCATTACAGGAGATAATTATGACGTCCAATCAAAAGAAATATTACTTAAGTTTGGCTGGAAAACTTTAAAAAGAAAGACGACTATATCTCATGAATAAATGTATGAGTAATGTTATGAAAGATAATTGCCCTGAAATAGTACTAGGTAACCTTTTTGAAAAATGTAACAATGTTAATTATAATTTGAGAAGCAATGGCAAATTATTGAGGCTATCTAAACCGAATACTAATTCTACGAAAATAAGTTTTAGTTATATGGGTGCTAAGGCGTGGAGTCAGCATCTAACTCGGGCCAAAAACATATTTATCCCTGCTATCAAATATATTGTTATATTTTAGGTACCCCCGCTGTAATCGTAGCAATAACAATTATGGTTGCTCTGAATAAATATGGCGACAAGAGATAGTAAGTAGACTTATTTGTTTTATCTGTTATTTTAAATCTTTCCTCAAAAATGCAGGCCCGTAGCCAAATATAGTCACAGTAGTTCAGTAGTACCTTTTCTTCAATACAGTTCCAGCTAAGTTTCTATTCAATGCACTATGTACAATAATTTGTTTGGTTTTCATAAATCTCTATCTTTATTTAAAAATTATATATATATATATAGTCAAATCTGCAGACATGCATGTTTCGCCGTTCAACGGCTCGTCAGTGCAGCTTGTAACGCAGTCTAGATGCGAGTGACTTCGTATTTATACACCATACTCTTGCCCTCACCAAGCGCATGTGGTACAATACTCAGACGCATGCGCATCCAGACATGCGTGAAGTGAATATATATATATAGATTTTCGCTTACCTCAAAACTTGTCTGCAACAGGCTGTTTCATCTGTAAAAGAATCATCAGGCAGTTTACAAGTATCGAAAGAAATGACCGCTTATATGCTTCCTGCCGGGGCGTGGGGTGTCTGTGGAGACAATGTGTGCATGCATGGCTTTGTTTGCGTTGTTTACGCGAAATTTGTTACGATGACGACATCGTGAAATTATTTCAGCTCTTTCGTTGAGTAACCAATCCTTGTTTTTTTCTTTCAAAATACAAAATTTTTCTTCTAAACATAAATTGCATCGTTTTGATCCTCCCGTATACGAAATAGAATGTTTTAAAATTTGTCAATTAATACTGAAATCCTTATTGTTTTCTTTCAATGTCCAAATATATTTCGAAAGTTCCGTGTCATTTGCATGCTTTTTATGCTGAAAAGATTTAGTGCAGTTGGCCAATCGCTCTTTGAATGTGGTTGCAGTCATGCCAATGTAATTTTGATCGTGTTTGTGTTGCTTACTGTGACTGTTGCTTTGTATACTATGTCCCTAGTCATGCATTGTTTTTGAAGCGGGCAAATGGTGTTTTTTCTACAACTGCAATTGGTAGTGTCCCTCTCCTGTGGCTTGTTATTTCTAGGTATGCGTGCATTGTGTTTAGTGATTACTGACTTAATATTGTTCATGCAGCTATAGCTTACTTTAACTGTATTTCTGTTAAAAATTTTATGTAGCTTGTGGTGCGGTGGAAAATGCTTGTCAATTAGACTAAGGAAATTACGTCCCATGTTTGTGCTAACACTCTTGCTAAATGGTGGGTTGAACCACATGATGTTGCTGATTTACTTTTTATAATAGCCAAACCGTCATCTCTATATAGGCCGATGAAAGGCAAAGAAAGGATCGGCAAAGAAAGCATCGGCCTATATAGAGATGACGATTTGGCTATTAAAAAAAGTAAATCAGAACGTTTAGCAGACAAAACAAGAAAAGATCTCCACAAAATTTTCGAGCAGTTTGACCTAAAAATTACCGCCGAATCAAATTTACGCATTGTAAACTTTTTAGATGTAACTTTCGACCTTAACAATGGAAAACATAGGCCCTATAGGAAGCCCAATGACGATCCACTATACATAAATATGCACTCTAATCACCCACCGAGCATCACAAGGCAACTACCTGCATCAATTAATAAGCGCATCGAACTTCTTTCATCAGATGAGCAAACTTTTCATGAATCTGCACCCATATATCAGAACGCACTTAGGCATAGCAACTTTAATCATGAACTTAGCTACACTCAGCACACACCGCAAAAACAACGCAGGATTAGGCAACGCAACATCATTTGGTTCAACCCACCATTTAGCAAGAGTGTTAGCACAAACATGGGACGTAATTTCCTTAGTCTAATTGACAAGCATTTTCCACCGCACCACAAGCTACATAAAATTTTTAACAGAAATACAGTTAAAGTAAGCTATAGCTGCATGAACAATATTAAGTCAGTAATCGCTAAACACAATGCACGCATATCTAGAAATAACAAGCCACAGGAGAGGGACACTACCAATTGCAGTTGTAGAAAAAACACCATTTGCCCGCTTCAAAAACAATGCATGACTAGGGACATAGTATACAAAGCAACAGTCACAGTAAGCAACACAAACACGATCAAAAATTACATTGGCATGACTGCAACCACATTCAAAGAGAGATTGGCCAACCACACTAAATATTTTCAGCATAAAAAGCATGCAAATGACACGGAACTTTCATTTATTTATTTATTTATTTATTTTAACAGATTTATTTGGATCAAATAATTACAGTATATGTTGACTATGTAGAAATATAACGATAAAAATATTTACATTTGCTAAGAGAAACTTTAGTTAGTGAGTGATCCAAAATGGCAAGGTACGAACGGGACTCTAGGAATAGGACCCATGCAAGGCACCTGCCAGCAAAGTTGCAAAATTATGATGTTCACTATATATATGTTGCCAAATTAAGTATATATGTTACCAAATTTACTAAAAACTTATAGTCAAAGATCAAAGAGCCTATGAAAAGGAGAAATTAATGAGTGAGAAAAGAGAGGGGAGAAGTAAGGGAGAAGGTAGACAAAAAGAGAAACATGAAAAAGACAGACAGACAGACAGACAGACAGACAGACCTACGTCCTATGGCAAGGACAGTCGCGTACCAAAGACCATGTACATGGTAATTCAGCATCGTAGACTGGGTGAACAAGATGGGAGTATTTGGTGTTAAGAAAGTTCTTAAAAGAAATAGGACTGGAAAAAGTATCAGGATGAATCTCTTTACACACACTATTCCATGGTTTAACTATACGGTTAAAGTATGATGATTTAAATGTAGTAGTTTTACACAAAGGCGTTTGTAGGATAACACCACCGATCTGACTGAGTCGGGTACGGCCATGATTAACGAAAGAGACGTAATCGTTAATGTTAAGGTTAATGTGGCCGTACAATGCCTTGAAAAAGAAAACAAGGTCTTTGATTTCTCTGTCGTAGCAAAGAGGTAAAAGTTCCAATGCCAGTAGTCGTTGTGTGTAAGACATCTCGCAACTCTTGGTTTTTAAAATCTACTTAGTTGCCCTCCTTTGGAAATATATTTGGAAATATATATTTTGGAAATATATTTGGAAATATATATATATTGGAAATATATTTCGAAATATATTTGGACATTGAAAGAAAACAATGAGGATTTCAGTATTAATTGGCAAATTTTAAAACATTCTATTTCGTATACGGGAGGATCAAAACGATGCAATTTATGTTTAGAAGAAAAAATTTTATTTTGAAAGAAAAAAACAAGGATTGTTTACTCAACAAAAGAGCTGAAATAATTTCACGATGTCGTCATCGTAACAAATTTCGCGTAAACAACGCAAACAAAGCCATGCATGCACACATTGTCTCCCACACACACCCCCACGCCCCGGTAGGAAGCATATAAGCGGTCATTTCTTTCGATACTTGTAAACTGCCTGATGATTCTTTTACAGATGAAACAGCCTTTTGTAGACAAGTTTTTAGGTAAGCGAAAATCTATAATTTGCTCTAACTATATGTTGTCGAGCACTCTTTGCGTTTCGTAGACCTAAACCTACACGTATATATATATATATATATATATATATATATTTTCGCTTACCTTAAAACTGGTCTGCAACAGGCTGTTTCATCTGTAAAAGAATCATCAGGCAGTGATAAGAATCGAAAGAAATGACCGCTTATATGCTTCCTGCCGGAACGTGGGGTGTATGTGGGAGACAATGTGTGCATGCATGGCTTTGTTTGCGTTGTTTACGCGAAATTTGTTACGATGACGACACCGTCAAATTATTTCAGCTCTTTTGTTGAGTAAACAATTCTTGTTTTTTTCTATCAAAATACAAAATTTTTCTTCTAAACATAAATTGCATCGTTTTGATCCTCCTGTGTACGAAATAGAATGTTTTAAAATTTGCCAATTAATACTGAAATCCTTATTGCTTTCTTTCAATGTCCAAATATATTTCGAAAGTTCCGTGTCGTTTGCGTGCTTTTTATACTGAAAAGATTTAGTGTGGTTGGCCAATCGCTCTTTGAATGTGGTTGCAGTCATGCCAATGTAATTTTTGATCGTGTTTGTGTTGCTTACTGTGACTGTTGCTTTGTATACTATGTCCCTAGTCATGCATTGTTTTTGAAGCGGGCAAATGGTGTTTTCTCTACAACTGCAATTGGCAGTGTCCCTGTCCTGTGGCTTGTTATTCCTAGATATGCGTGCCTTGTGATGCTCGGTGGGTGACTACCTGCATCAATTAACAAGCGCATCGCACTTCTTTCATCAGATGAACAATCGTTTCAGGAATCTGCACCCATGCATATATCAGAACGCACTTACAGTACTGCCTAGAAGTAAGTTAACACTGCGGTTCGGTTGCGGTTCGTGCGGTTAGCGGGTGCGGTGCGTGCGGTTAGCGGGTGCTGTACGTGCGGTTAGCGGGTGCCGTGCGTGCGGTTAGCGGGTGCCATGCGTGCGGTTAGCGGGTGCCATGCGTGCGGTTTGCGGTTGCGGTTCGTGCGGTAATCACACGTCAAACAGAAAAACCATGCGTCGTGTTCCGACGGTTTCCGATACAACTGTTATTATGCGGCAAACGGACTTGTTCCTATATGGATTAATTTGTTTGCTAAATTACTACCTTCTCTAATAAACTGTATAACATACACAACTGATATGAATTTATATAATGAATATAAAGAGAATGAGGAGTTAAGGAAAAAGTATAAACTCAGATCAACAAACGTGTCACCAATACAAACCCTACGGGTTTGCCGCATGATATTTGCGTGTTAGTAAACAAGAAACCGTAATGTGATAAGCGACACTTTTATAAATCTATTCAATCGCTCTACAGCTCTACTATATTAATTCTACTTTGCTATAAAATATGACGCAACGGTTGATAAAATGACAAGCTTGTTACACGTTGTCGACAGGCTTGCTACCGAGTACGAGCTTGTTAAGCCAACAACTTGTGAACAACATGTGAGATTTTTACATGCGTAAATAAACCTAGTAACTTTTTGTCATACGCGTATCAGTTTAAAAGCCTGTAGAAAAGGGTTTATATAGCATGCAGCAAATTCCGAAGTCAACAACGCATTAATTTATAAAAAATATTTAACTATTATTGTAAGCACATACCTTTACGTTTGCAAGTCAGATTTTGTCGCATCTTTCCGTGTATTGTAGTTACGTGTATATGTAACAGAGACCTGAGTTTATGCGACACAAACTCCCAAAGTTATACACATAACATACGATAATAAAGAATCGATTTTGATAATTTAAGTCAAGTTAAGCTTTAATAGTTAAGTGATGGATTTAGCTAAGATTATTTGACCTCACAGATTTGTTATGGTAGTCAAATATATAAATATTTCTATTTACTTACTCTAGTGTGTCCAATGTGTATCAAATCCATCAATAATCTTTCTTGTATTAAGAAAAGCCCGTATCAAACTCGGGTCTCAATCTCAAATCTCTCACTTCGCTTATATAAAGCTTTCCCGCACAATGTTTGCTTTGAATTTGCTAGCAAATCCCGTTGAAAAATACACCGTGCATGTTCTTTCAATTATACTGACAAATTTTCGTTTTGTAATCTGCATACTGTTTACAAGTTCTCATCCCACGTCCCGGAAATACCAAAATACTCATTAGCGCGCCGGGCAACGCCGGTGAATAGATAGCTTTAAGTTTGTATTTATTCTGAACGCATCAGTATATCACTGAGAGATTTATGGATCGAATATCTCTGCATTGGGGACTAGAATTTCTTCAACGAGTCTTTCCCATTGGGCACTAGCCTCCGCAAAAGATAAGTGTTATTGTATATGACATCATCGCTTCAATAGTTAAAAGCAAGTCTAGAGGTATGAATATTTGCCATATATATTATCGTTGATTACTCTGAATTGTAACTCGCAGTGATATATAGAACATATCATATGGAGATAGACAATACTCACAATTATATATCCTTACGCTACGTATACGCTAACCCGAATCATAGTTAATAGATAATTTAACAACTTCCGTATTTGTATTACGTGCGGCAACCAAATTGCTCTGGCTGTAAAAACCCGCAGTTAAACCACAGGTAAACGTTTAAAAGCGTGCGAAATATTTAGCCAAAGAAATGTGCATTTATTGACATTGCATTAATTAGCAACAAATCAAAGTGGAACTTGAATGTGACTGGTTGAGCTAAAACCTGAAAAATTCTCCACAGAAACAATTTAGTTTCGAGTGAAAATTATTGATTTATTGAAAATTATTCGAGTGATTGAATAGTTGTTCCCGGGCAGACGTAATTGAATGTCGCAGAGCTTGAGGCGGATTTGCGGTTGAAAAATGGAAAATTGAATTGCAGAGCAATTAAAAGACAATCATTAAGGCATTTGCGCGTAAGTTTCTGCACGCAACGTTTTCATTCACCGCGGAAAGTGCGGTCATTAGTTTGTGGGGTAAAAATAGTTATTATACTTCTGTTTAGGATATCAGTCCAGCTGTGACCACTGCACATGACAGAATACTTAGTGTAATTAGTTACGTTGGATGCGCGCTTTCATTGGTTGGACTTACCTTGACAATAATTACGATACTAATATTAAGGTAAATAACAAAGAATATATATAATGTGATCTGGTGGCACAGTGTTTGTTGTTTCCTCTATCTCTCAAACCAAAGTGAGGACCCTGTACCCGTAATATTCCTAGTAGTGCAATTTTAACACAACTTTTCACTTACATACACATAAAAATGTGCAAGAAAACAAGAAACCAGGTGTGAAGGTGTTTTATGTGGCTAAAACCGTCGCGCTTGAGGCGGTTTTGCGGTTTCGGAAACGGGGATCTTGCCTTGGCGGTACGGCATGTCCCGTTTCCATACAAAAGAGGAACGCGATAAATATTTGAGAAATATATACATTGCCAGATCCCGATCATCGTTCCATCCCGGCAAACATTCCTTCCCGCCTCTCATATAAACAGATTCTAAAAGAAGAGATTATAATCCGAACTGTGCATATTGGGGAAATCGTACCCGCGTACAGTAGCAAAGGTGTCTTGCAGTAACCAAGTATGATAATGCTCGTCTATTCTATGGCTATGTGTAAACACTTGGAGTGCGAAGAAAGGTATAAGAATGACCGTCCTTTAAAACTTTCACTTCTCACTTGCCATTAGATTCACAATCTTTGCCTTTTTTTACTATTTAGAGAACTCCGAACCAAAATTCCAAGCCAAATCTTGTTGAACTTCTGCATTGCTTTGTCATTAACGTTAATTGTATTCTTGGCTGCTGCTGAGAAGTCAAATACGTCATCATTAACCGGGTGTAGGACAGCAGCAATCGCCTTACATTACTTCTTGTTAGCAGCATTCTTGTGGATGGCGGTAGAAGCGTTCAATATGTATCTGGCATTTGTCAAAGTGTTTCCTCATTCGTCCCCTTCCAAGTTTATGCTGAAGTGCAGTCTATTTGCCTGGGGTAAGATTGTCAAATACGTAATAATTACATCAACTAACCAACTACATCAACTAATTGATGAACCAACCAGAATAAATGAAACGTCTAAAACTCTAATTGACGTTGTAATAACAAACAAGCCCGAAAACTATTCAAAATCTGGAGTTACACACATTGGACTAAGTGATCATAATTTGTTCTACACTTGTCGAAAAATAAATGTGCAAAAGTAAACATAAATTAGTCGTTACACGTTCTCTAAAAAATTATAACAGTCATAAATTCAGTGAAGATTTAAAAAATATATTTGAAGATTATGATCTAGATAAATCCGACCTAAATGAAATGTGGGAATCTTGGAAAGGTATTTTTAATATGGTCCTTGAAAAACATGCACCAATTAGACTACGCAAAGTCGGGAGTGAGTATGCGCCCTGGCTAACAAGTAGTTAAAAAGAGCATTTGCCACCGCGATTATTTAAAAAGAATGGCCGTAAAACACAATTCTTCATATTATCACGAAGCATTTAGGAGACAAAGAAACAAAATCTGAATATTATCGGAATAAAATAATAATTCTAAGAACAAACTTAGAGAAATGTGGGGCTGTATAAATCAGTTGATTGGGAAAAAATCGAAAACAACTGATATATTAACCATAGATAATAACGGTACACCTGGTCATAATCAGGAAGAGATTTTCAATTTATTTAATGAATATTTCTCTGAAATTGCAGAAACACTCTCAGGTGAAATTCCCCCTACAGATATCAGTTTTTCTGATTGAATAGAAAGCAACGACGGTACATTTGAATTTCCGAAATTATTGAGGAAGAAGTATTAGCTGAGTTAAAAAATCCAAAAGCTAGCAAGAGTCTTGGACCAGATAATATATCTCCAAAATATCTCAGTGACACTTGCTTTGTTATTGTACCAACATTGACGATTATTTTTAACCAGTCACTTAAAAGGGAATATTTACAGATGAATGGTCACTTGCTAGAGTGTCTCCAATCTTTAAAGTGGGCATAAAAACTGAACTTGGCAATTATAGACCTATATCTGTTTTATCTGTTTTATCTGCTGTTTCTAAAGTATTTGAGAAAATAGCATGTAAACAAATTATGAAATATGTAGACGATAATAATCTCTTTACTAAATGCCAATCATACAGGATTTAGAAAAGGGTAATCCACATCAACGTCTCTATTAAGCGTCACAAGTGAATGGTTATGCAACTTTAATAAATGCCTTATAAATGGCGTATTATTTCTTGACTTAAAAAAGGCTTTTGATATACTTATTGGGAAATTAAAACATTATGGTTTTCAAGAACAGTCATTAAAGTGATTTGAGTCCTATTTAAAGGAAAGAAACAATTTTGTAAAATTAATCAAAGTCTGTCATCAATCAGGAACGTTCGGCGTGGTATACCTCAAGGATCGAATCTCGGTCCACTCCTATTTCTGATTTATATTAATGATTTACCAAAATGTCTTGATGAATTTGTACCAAGCGTTTTTGCTGATGATACAAATTTTCAGTGAACGCAACTTCTGTTGATCAAATTAGTGTAAAATAGATGGTTATAGTCTGGCGGTTAAGTGTAAGAATTGTTCATTTTGTGATAAAAGCACCATATTTGCAGGAAGTATAGACTTTGATATGACAATAACTTTTAGATATGGAGGCATCTGAAAAATTAAAGTCGCCGACGTAAAATTTGGGTTCTTTTTCATTTTCCTCATTAAACTCCTATACTTGTAAAACCGTGAAATTCCAAGTTCATTTAAAGCAATAATGACTTACATCATTGGAAAGCTTGCAAAAAACTATATATAGGTCACTTAAGCGGTTACCTTTATTTTCCCAACCGATTTCGAGTTATTGCTGTTCCAAAATGGAAAAAATGCCACGAAATCGCGCGAAAAGCCTGGGTACTAGCTTGAATATGCGTATTTAACAGCTTGTAACTCAAGAAGGATATGAAAAATCATGGTAACCACTTACATGTCTTGATATAACTTTTTGTAAGCTTTCTGATTCTGTAATCACTTTTGCTATAAGTGAACTTGCAATTTTATATTTTTTAACAATATAGGAGTTTAATGAGGAAAATGAAAAAGAACCCAAATTTTAGGCCGGCGACTTTAATTTTTCAGATGCCTCCATATCTAAAAGTTATTGTCATATCAAAGACTATACTTCCTGCAAATATGGTGCTTTAATCACAAAATGAACAATTCCAGCTAAATTTCGCTCTTAACCGCCTCACTATTAATGGTAAACAAACTGACACCAAATACAACAAAAACTGAATTCATGATAATTGGATCCAATCATGTCCTTGCAAAAATCCAAACGGATCTAATTGTTACAATTGGGAATAATAATAAAGAACGCGTTTCCAACACAAAAAGTTTGGGAGTCATTATAGATGATAAGCTTGATTGGAAAGAACATATGCTTAGCATTAGTAAAAAAGTTTCAAAGGGTATAGGAATGCTACGATTTTATAAGTCTTTTGTTTCGAAAGATACTTTGGAAATGATCTATAATGCGCTTATTCTACCTCATTTTGACTATCGCTCTCTCGTTTGGAGTAACTGTCCAGAAACATTGAAATCAAATTTACAAAAAATCCAAAACACGGCTGCAAGGGTCATTACAGGAGATAATTATGACGTCCAATCAAAAGAAATATTACTTAAGTTTGGCTGGAAAACTTTAAAAAGAAAGACGACTATATCTCATGAATAAATGTATGAGTAATGTTATGAAAGATAATTGCCCTGAAATAGTACTAGGTAACCTTTTTGAAAAATGTAACAATGTTAATTATAATTTGAGAAGCAATGGCAAATTATTGAGGCTATCTAAACCGAATACTAATTCTACGAAAATAAGTTTTAGTTATATGGGTGCTAAGGCGTGGAGTCAGCATCTAACTCGGGCCAAAAACATATTTATCCCTGCTATCAAATATATTGTTATATTTTAGGTACCCCCGCTGTAATCGTAGCAATAACAATTATGGTTGCTCTGAATAAATATGGCGACAAGAGATAGTAAGTAGACTTATTTGTTTTATCTGTTATTTTAAATCTTTCCTCAAAAATGCAGGCCCGTAGCCAAATATAGTCACAGTAGTTCAGTAGTACCTTTTCTTCAATACAGTTCCAGCTAAGTTTCTATTCAATGCACTATGTACAATAATTTGTTTGGTTTTCATAAATCTCTATCTTTATTTAAAAATTATATATATATATATATAGTCAAATCTGCAGACATGCATGTTTCGCCGTTCAACGGCTCGTCAGTGCAGCTTGTAACGCAGTCTAGATGCGAGTGACTTCGTATTTATACACCATACTCTTGCCCTCACCAAGCGCATGTGGTACAATACTCAGACGCATGCGCATCCAGACATGCGTGAAGTGAATATATATATATAGATTTTCGCTTACCTCAAAACTTGTCTGCAACAGGCTGTTTCATCTGTAAAAGAATCATCAGGCAGTTTACAAGTATCGAAAGAAATGACCGCTTATATGCTTCCTGCCGGGGCGTGGGGGTGTCTGTGGGAGACAATGTGTGCATGCATGGCTTTGTTTGCGTTGTTTACGCGAAATTTGTTACGATGACGACATCGTGAAATTATTTCAGCTCTTTCGTTGAGTAACCAATCCTTGTTTTTTTCTTTCAAAATACAAAATTTTTCTTCTAAACATAAATTGCATCGTTTTGATCCTCCCGTATACGAAATAGAATGTTTTAAAATTTGTCAATTAATACTGAAATCCTTATTGTTTTCTTTCAATGTCCAAATATATTTCGAAAGTTCCGTGTCATTTGCATGCTTTTTATGCTGAAAAGATTTAGTGCAGTTGGCCAATCGCTCTTTGAATGTGGTTGCAGTCATGCCAATGTAATTTTTGATCGTGTTTGTGTTGCTTACTGTGACTGTTGCTTTGTATACTATGTCCCTAGTCATGCATTGTTTTTGAAGCGGGCAAATGGTGTTTTTTCTACAACTTCAATTGGTAGTGTCCCTCTCCTGTGGCTTGTTATTTCTAGGTATGCGTGCATTGTGTTTAGTGATTACTGACTTAATATTGTTCATGCAGCTATAGCTTACTTTAACTGTATTTCTGTTAAAAATTTTATGTAGCTTGTGGTGCGGTGGAAAATGCTTGTCAATTAGACTAAGGAAATTACGTCCCATGTTTGTGCTAACACTCTTGCTAAATGGTGGGTTGAACCAAATGATGTTGCTGATTTACTTTTTATAATAGCCAAACCGTCATCTCTATATAGGCCGATGAAAGGCAAAGAAAGGATCGGCAAAGAAAGCATCGGCCTATATAGAGATGACGATTTGGCTATTATAAAAAGTAAATCAGCACGTTTAGCAGACAAAACAAGAAAAGATCTCCACAAAATTTTCGAGCAGTTTGACCTAAAAATTACCGCCGAATCAAATTTACGCATTGTAAACTTTTTAGATGTAACTTTCGACCTTAACAATGGAAAACATAGGCCCTATAGGAAGCCCAATGACGATCCACTATACATAAATATGCACTCTAATCACCCACCGAGCATCACAAGGCAACTACCTGCATCAATTAATAAGCGCATCGAACTTCTTTCATCAGATGAGCAAACTTTTCATGAATCTGCACCCATATATCAGAACGCACTTAGGCATAGCAACTTTAATCATGAACTTAGCTACACTCAGCACACACCGCAAAAACAACGCAGGATTAGGCAACGCAACATCATTTGGTTCAACCCACCATTTAGCAAGAGTGTTAGCACAAACATGGGACGTAATTTCCTTAGTCTAATTGACAAGCATTTTCCACCGCACCACAAGCTACATAAAATTTTTAACAGAAATACAGTTAAAGTAAGCTATAGCTGCATGAACAATATTAAGTCAGTAATCGCTAAACACAATGCACGCATATCTAGAAATAACAAGCCACAGGAGAGGGACACTACCAATTGCAGTTGTAGAAAAAACACCATTTGCCCGCTTCAAAAACAATGCATGACTAGGGACATAGTATACAAAGCAACAGTCACAGTAAGCAACACAAACACGATCAAAAATTACATTGGCATGACTGCAACCACATTCAAAGAGAGATTGGCCAACCACACTAAATATTTTCAGCATAAAAAGCATGCAAATGACACGGAACTTTCATTTATTTATTTATTTATTTATTTTAACAGATTTATTTGGATCAAATAATTACAGTATATGTTGACTATGTAGAAATATAACGATAAAAATATTTACATTTGCTAAGAGAAACTTTAGTTAGTGAGTGATCCAAAATGGCAAGGTACGAACGGGACTCTAGGAATAGGACCCATGCAAGGCACCTGCCAGCAAAGTTGCAAAATTATGATGTTCACTATATATATGTTGCCAAATTAAGTATATATGTTACCAAATTTACTAAAAACTTATAGTCAAAGATCAAAGAGCCTATGAAAAGGAGAAATTAATGAGTGAGAAAAGAGAGGGGAGAAGAAAGGGAGAAGGTAGACAAAAAGAGAAACATGAAAAAGACAGACAGACAGACAGACAGACAGACAGACAGACAGACAGACAGACAGACAGACAGACAGACAGACAGACAGACAGACAGACAGACAGACAGACAGACAGACAGACAGACAGACAGACAGACAGACAGACCTACGTCCTATGGCAAGGACATGTACGCAGACCCAAAGACCATGTTCAAGTAATTCAGCATCGTAGACTGGGTGAACAAGATGGGAGTATTTGGTGTTAAGAAAGTTCTTAAAAGAAATAGGACTGGAAAAAGTATCAGGATGAATCTCTTTACACACACTATTCCATGGTTTAACTATACGGTTAAAGTATGATGATTTAAATGTAGTAGTTTTACACAAAGGCGTTTGTAGGATAACACCACCGATCTGACTGAGTCGGGTACGGCCATGATTAACGAAAGAGACGTAATCGTTAATGTTAAGGTTAATGTGGCCGTACAATGCCTTGAAAAAGAAAACAAGGTCTTTGATTTCTCTGTCGTAGCAAAGAGGTAAAAGTTCCAATGCCAGTAGTCGTTGTGTGTAAGACATCTCGCAACTCTTGGTTTTTAAAATCTACTTAGTTGCCCTCCTTTGGAAATATATTTGGAAATATATATTTTGGAAATATATTTGGAAATATATATATATTGGAAATATATTTCGAAATATATTTGGACATTGAAAGAAAACAATAAGGATTTCAGTATTAATTGGCAAATTTTAAAACATTCTATTTCGTATACGGGAGGATCAAAACGATGCAATTTATGTTTAGAAGAAAAATTTTTATTTTGAAAGAAAAAAACAAGGATTGTTTACTCAACAAAAGAGATGAAATAATTTCACGATGTCGTCATCGTAACAAATTTCGCGTAAACAACGCAAACAAAGCCATGCATGCACACATTGTCTCCCACACACACCCCCACGCCCCGGTAGGAAGCATATAAGCTGTCATTTCTTTCGATACTTGTAAACTGCCTGATGATTCTTTTACAGACGAAACAGCCTTTTGTAGACAAGTTTTTAGGTAAGCGAAAATCTATAATTTGCTCTAACTATATGTTGTCGAGCACTCTTTGCGTTTCGTAGACCTAAACCTACACGTATATATATATATATATATATATATAGATTTTCGCTTACCTTAAAACTGGTCTGCAACAGGCTGTTTCATCTGTAAAAGAATCATCAGGCAGTGATAAGAATCGAAAGAAATGACCGCTTATATGCTTCCTGCCGGAACGTGGGGTGTATGTGGGAGACAATGTGTGCATGCATGGCTTTGTTTGCGTTGTTTACGCGAAATTTGTTACGATGACGACACCGTCAAATTATTTCAGCTCTTTTGTTGAGTAAACAATTCTTGTTTTTTTCTATCAAAATACAAAATTTTTCTTCTAAACATAAATTGCATCGTTTTGATCCTCCTGTGTACGAAATAGAATGTTTTAAAATTTGCCAATTAATACTGAAATCCTTATTGCTTTCTTTCAATGTCCAAATATATTTCGAAAGTTCCGTGTCGTTTGCGTGCTTTTTATACTGAAAAGATTTAGTGTGGTTGGCCAATCGCTCTTTGAATGTGGTTGCAGTCATGCCAATGTAATTTTTGATCGTGTTTGTGTTGCTTACTGTGACTGTTGCTTTGTATACTATGTCCCTAGTCATGCATTGTTTTTGAAGCGGGCAAATGGTGTTTTCTCTACAACTGCAATTGGCAGTGTCCCTGTCCTGTGGCTTGTTATTCCTAGATATGCGTACCTTGTGATGCTCGGTGGGTGACTACCTGCATCAATTAACAAGCGCATCGCACTTCTTTCATCAGATGAACAATCGTTTCAGGAATCTGCACCCATGAATATATCAGAACGCACTTACAGTACTGCCTAGAAGTAAGTTAACACTGCGGTTCGGTTGCGGTTCGTGCGGTTAGCGGGTACGGTGCGTGCGGTTAGCGGGTGCTGTGCGTGCGGTTAGCGGGTGCCGTGCGTGCGGTTAGCGGGTGCCATGCGTGCGGTTAGCGGGTGCCATGCGTGCGGTTTGCGGTTGCGGTTCGTGCGGTAATCACACGTCAAACAGAAAAACCATGCGTCGTGTTCCGACGGTTTCCGATACAACTGTTATTATGCGGCAAACGGACTTGTTCCTATATGGATTAATTTGTTTGCTAAATTACTACCTTCTCTAATAAACTGTATAACATACACAACTGATATGAATTTATATAATGAATATAAAGAGAATGAGGTTAAGGAAAAAGTATAAACTCAGATCAACAAACGTGTCACCAATACAAACCCTACGGGTTTGCCGCATGATATTTGCGTGTTAGTAAACAAGAAACCGTAATGTGATAAGCGACACTTTTATAAATCTATTCAATCGCTCTACAGCTCTACTATATTAATTCTACTTTGCTATAAAATATGACGCAACGGTTGATAAAATGACAAGCTTGTTACACGTTGTCGACAGGCTTGCTACCGAGTACGAGCTTGTTAAGCCAACAACTTGTGAACAACATGTGAGATTTTTACATGCGTAAATAAACCTAGTAACTTTTTGTCATACGCGTATCAGTTTAAAAGCCTGTAGAAAAGGGTTTATATAGCATGCAGGAAATTCCGAAGTCAACAACGCATTAATTTATAAAAAATATTTAACTATTATTGTAAGCACATACCTTTACGTTTGCAAGTCAGATTTTGTCGCATCTTTCCGTGTATTGTAGTTACGTGTATATGTAACAGAGACCTGAGTTTATGCGACACAAACTCCCAAAGTTATACACATAACATACGATAATAAAGAATCGATTTTGATAATTTAAGTCAAGTTAAGCTTTAATAGTTAAGTGATGGATTTAGCTAAGATTATTTGACCTCACAGATTTGTTATGGTAGTCAAATATATAAATATTTCTATTTACTTACTCTAGTGTGTCCAATGTGTATCAAATCCATCAATAATCTTTCTTGTATTAAGAAAAGCCCGTATCAAACTCGGGTCTCAATCTCAAATCTCTCACTTCGCTTATATAAAGCTTTCCCGCACAATGTTTGCTTTGAATTTGCTAGCAAATCCCGTTGAAAAATACACCGTGCATGTTCTTTCAATTATACTGACAAATTTTCGTTTTGTAATCTGCATACTGTTTACAAGTTCTCATCCCACGTCCCGGAAATACCAAAATACTCATTAGCGCGCCGGGCAACGCCGGTGAATAGATAGCTTTAAGTTTGTATTTATTCTGAACGCATCAGTATATCACTGAGAGATTTATGGATCGAATATCTCTGCATTGGGGACTAGAATTTCTTCAACGAGTCTTTCCCATTGGGCACTAGCCTCCGCAAAAGATAAGTGTTATTGTATATGACATCATCGCTTCAATAGTTAAAAGCAAGTCTAGAGGTATGAATATTTGCCATATATATTATCGTTGATTACTCTGAATTGTAACTCGCAGTGATATATAGAACATATCATATGGAGATAGACAATACTCACAATTATATATCCTTACGCTACGTATACGCTAACCCGAATCATAGTTAATAGATAATTTAACAACTTCCGTATTTGTATTACGTGCGGCAGCCATTCTTAGCAGTGTTTATTGAACTACCATATGTCATCGTCTGCAATA